>CAIGRO010165946.1:0-13232 GCA_903798355.1 Fraxinus baroniana | reverse complement strand
AAATAGATTAAAGAAAAGTAAAACTTATTGATAAAGAGAGAAGTTGTTGAAGGTTCTTCAATATCGATGGAGATTCTTTTCCAAGCTATTTCATCATTACAATGCTCCAATCTTGTCCCAAAATGCCAAAGGAAATTAAAATATACAAGAATAAAAGAGAAAATCAAGTAAAAAAATTCGAAAATGGAAAAAACTGAAACTGCAGCTTCCCGGATCTGGTCCCTCAAAAACAGGGGCTGAAGTATGTTTTAATTCAAAACCTAAGGAGTAATTGCAATCCAAGACCCCAACTTTGTAAAATAAAATAAATTGGTCCCCAAGTTGCTACAGTGGCGCCCAAGCGCCAATTCTCTGCCCAAAATTCTGATTTTGTGGCCAAAGTTNTTGCAATCCAAGACCCCAACTTTGTAAAATAAAATAAATTGGTCCCCAAGTTGCTACAGTGGGGCCCAAGCGCCAATTCTCTGTCCAAAATTCTGATTTTGTGGCCAAAGTTTTAGAAATTGCACGTCAAGTCCTCAAACTTTCGAAAAGTGTTAATCTTGGTCCCCAAACTTTGAGATTTTTGCTTCTTTTGTTCTTTTTGCTAATTTCTCACATATATTCCTTCTAATCATCATTCAAACTCGGGTTTTCACCTACAAAATAAAAATAACTAAATTAAGTAATAAATTGATAATAAAAACTCACAAATATCTAAATTCTTGGTCCGAATAATTGCGAAAACTCGCACTTATCATGAGTCTATACAGCCTAAGGATGGCTCGAAAAAATGGATGAAAAGGTAGACGAAGCCTAGCCTTCAAGAGAAACTTACTTATGGCGACACACCCTTGCCTAGGAAAACAAGCTCGCTCTTCTGGGGAATGGGACAAAAGTTCGATGTTGTATGGTATCCTATACTTCTCTCTAAGTGTAGCCGATGGGTTGGATCCATGATGGAACAAATTTTCGATGCCCCCAACCTAAGTAATCATTGTCACTAGCAGCTTCCCCAGATACTGAGGCATCTCGACCTGACTCAACAACCCTCCTAAGGTTGGCCACACTGGTTATTTGAATCCCTAATTCATTAGCCACCTCGGTAATTCCTACATTACCCCTAGAAGGACTAAAAGAAGCTATCGATTCACAAACACCCAAAAGTCAAGAATTCGAAAGGATCGCAAATTAATTACTTACAAGTTTGTCAAAGAACCTTAAAACAAAGAAGTCTTGGAAGCATGGGTTGGACAATGAACTGAGAAGAGGAAAACGCTGCGATGAATTTCTAAGAAAAAGGGATGAAAACTTGTGAAATTTTGGAATAACAATGAGATAGAGATCCGTGCAAAAAGTAAGAAGATTTTCAATAAAGCTCAAGCCCTTTTTATAGATGGGTAAACTTAAACCCGACCGTTGGATTCGAATTCTAGTCATCCGACCGTATATTAAGAAACCTTAATCTGAACCATCGACGATCTTTGGCACTTCATTTTCAAGGATTTAGATTCAAACGTGGTCAGCATGCGCTCGCATGGGCCTGAGACTCGCTAGGAGTTGTAAAATAGTAATCATCATGCATTTAATGTGGTGACTGATACGCGTGTTGAAAGTTGCACCAGAATAATTGCTTCTTCTCTTGGAAATTAGAGGAAACATCAAATCATTTTGGCGTAATAACTTAGGGTGCCTTGTGCTCTTTCCCCCGAAAGTCTATGGAACAGTGTTAAACCCCTTAGAATTCCCAAATCGGAGTTACCATTTTGCAAATGAACCTTGTCATCTTCTAAAATCAGCAAAGATGCCTCGACTCGATGAATGAACTTCGGATCATTTGAAAGCACTGTATTCAACGCAGAGGTAAATCACTTCGGCTTTCCTTCGCGGAGGACCCTAGACAAGGAAAGATACTATCTTAAAAGATCACCTCCCTGTATTACACAAATCTCTATTTTACTTTCAAGTCCATGCATTACATAAATAATCATGTCTAGACTTGGGGGACTATTGTTGTGTCTTGTTTTCGAGGCTCAAGGAAAATGTGCCATGTGGAAAGTCAACGAGGAAGTCAAATAAAGACCCATGAGGTCAAAGTATGAAGAAATCAAACAAAACTGAGGTCCTTTAATTGCAGGCCGAGGTGTTGCCTCAAAAGATGGGGTCCACTGCTGAGGTACTGCCTCAAGGACAAAGTGCTCCACTTGGAGAACCATCTCAAAGATCTTTCCGAGGCTCTACACACTTCCATAGTTCATGAAGCTGACACTATCTCTTATGATGGATTCGAAAATGCTCATCTACTAGAGAACATTCTTTTAAACATTGGAGATAGAATAATGACTAGAAGGAGACTTGCCACAGAACTCGGGAGTAAGTGCTATATGTCATCCCCAAAAATGTGATTGAAGCGTTTGGTAATGAATCTTGGGTGTTAGCTATGCTGGAAGAATTTGCTCAACTTGAGCGAAATAATGTATAGGAACTAGTACCTAGGCGAATAGATACAAATCTAATTGGGACCAAATGGATCTTGGGCTGGTAGCACATGGTTACACCCAAATTGAAGGAGTGGACTTTGAAGAAACATTTGCACTTGTGGCAAACTTGAATCAATTAACTTGTATTGTCTGTTGCATGTCAAATGAGATTCAAACTATTTCAGATGGATGTCAAGAGTGCCTCTCTGAATGAAATTTTAAATGAAAAAGCATATGTTGAACAACCAAAAAGATTCATGGATCCATATCTTCCTGACCATGTATTTAAGCTTAAAAAGACATTGTATGGACTGAAACAAGCTCCCGAGCTTGGTAACAAAGACTTCTATGCTTCTACTTGAGAAGGATACAAGAGATGGGGAGCTAATAAAACTTTGTTCATCAAATATCTCAAATCTGGATGACTGTAGCACAAATTTATGTGAATGATATTATGTTTGGAACTACATTTGAAATAAAATCCAAAAAGTTTGTTACACTTACGCGAAACGAGTTTGAAATGAGCATGGTTGGTGAACTAAGTTGTTTCCTAGGTTTGAGAGTTAGGTAGGTTGATGCAAGGATCTTCATTTCACAAGCTAAGTATGCGAAGAATCTGATGAAGAGATTTGATTGAAAAATACCAAGGCAGTCTGCAACGCCCCCAAACTTTTAAGAGTAAAATTATTTTTTCTAGATGCTTTTTAATATAATTTTGGAAGTAAAATGGCTATAGTGAAATATGTTTTAAATTTTTATATTTTTTAGGTCAAATAATTAGATTTTGAAAGAGCTGGTTTATGTATATCATATTGGATTCTTTTTGTAGCTTGTAATTAATTAGAAGTTTTTAATTCGAGAAAAAGTTAATTCGAATAAGTTAAACCCAAGATACCGAAGTTTAAAGAAGTTATAATTTATTAGTATTTAATTAAGTTGGTTTTTGATTTTAAAGTTGTTGATGACCACGTGTGTATTTTAAATGAATATAAACTAAACTTTTTTAGTTGATTATGATTTGTAATTGAATCAAAAGTGCACTTAACTAGTTGAATTAAAATAATATACCCCACTTTCAATAGGAAGCCTTCCCTATTTATACTCAACAAAAGTCACATAAATTATCGTAGAGTTTATAAATACTCACACGGCAGAGAGATAAAGTACTTTTCAAAGCTAAAAGCAAATTCATGGTTTTAAAATTTTGAAGCAGTCGAGAAAAGCAAAGATTTGGAACGTCTTTAAAAAATTCTTCTCAACAAATCAAGATAAAATACTCATGTACAAATGATTTATTTCCTTTTACTTTTATGTATTCAATTAAATATGCATGAATTGTCAATGGACATTCGAGTTTTTTATAAAGAGATATGAAATTCTTCGAAAATTGAAGATGACCTAATAAGGATGTCTCTCTTGATCACCGATATACTCCATAAAAAAAGAGTAGTATGAAGTTTTTAATTCATTGTTATATAACTGTGTATGAAAATTGTACGTATTTTACTGGGTATTTCAAATACTCACTGTTATAATAATTTTACATGTTAATTCAGATCGATTTGGATTTGTGACAAGATAGTGATGTGGGTTGCCAAGTGGATTGAAGAAGATAAACAATAAACATTAAGTTTTCTGTCTTTCAATTTAATAGTTAATTTAATTCATTCATGGACATGTTATTTAATTATTTATGTGATTATGTCATTTTGTTAAAAATATAAAATTTTATGTTTAGTTTAAATTTATGAATATTCCAATTATTTTATTTTAAAGAAATTATTTTTGTTGTTCTGCATTTGAATTAGAGAAAAGTAAGTCTTCGATAACACTCAAGGGTTTATGGAAATTTGGGGGTGCTATAATATGGTATCTGAGCACGCTACTTTTTTGTAGACTAAAAAAATGGGGATTTTATTTTAGATAAAAAATGTATTGTTCATATGAACAGTATGTGGTGCTGTTCACGTGGACATTACCGCGATATTGTTCGTGTGAACATTCATGAGCACTGTTTGCGTAAACAGTGACTCGCACTGTTCATATATATATATGTGCGTGCGCGCGCGCGCGCGTGTGTGTGTGTTTTTTTTTTCCATTTGAAAAAATGTTGGATATCAATGATTGTTTTAATATTTAAATAATAGTTTTAAACATGACTTCAAAGTGATTTTAAATTATGATTTTACATGTTTATGTGTTTAGTTATAGCCTGCGAATGATGTTTTAAAATTTACCAATTAGAAAGTTTATATTTAAAAGGTCTCAAGTTAAATTTATTGTTTTAGTTTTCTTGATTTGAGTATTTACAAGATTGAAAGACTTTGTTAAAAAGATTTAAACTGTTTAAGAAGAGTTTAAAATTTAAACGGTCCACTTTTGACTCACCTCCTCATTTAAAAGCCTTTTGGTTGCATGTTAATCAAATCAATAAGACGAGAATTAATATTTCAACACATTCCAAATTTAAAATAAAATTATATTTTTAGAAATTTCTATTTTGAGAAAATCCTATTTTAGGAAATTTCAAATAAAAAATAAAAATAAAAATATCAATAAATATTAGAAGTTTAAGGACAATGTAAATTTTTTAAAGTCTTAAACATGTAATCTTTGGTACCCAACGCTCATTATTCGACTACTTTCCGATTGATCACAAGTATAAAATGAAATGTTCTTCTTTTAACATGATTATAAGTCATCTTGCTTCATGTTATTAAATTTATAAGCATGTTTACCTCGTATAATTTATCATTTGAATTTTTTTTCACATTTTATAGTTTATGCGAGCTTAGAATGAAATTAATTTGTCACTGAAAAGCATAATTAAATTTATACATGTCGCGCATGGTAAGGACTTGACAAAAACTAGGATGACTAGGAGTAGCGTAACATACATACATCGTACTCAAATGGCTATCGAGAAATATATATATATTATGAAGTGAGATGATAGTGAACATTTGTTGAGCATGTTGAGGATTTCCTATTTAAGTGGGAGCAAGCAAGATCGTTTAGACATAATGAGGGGACAATCCTCTCGACATACCATCTTATAAGCACCATGCAACCTCAGTGGAGAAACGTGACTTATTTCGTGAGAGATATGAATTATGGGCTATATTTGCGAGAATATTGGGCTATGATTGATTTTAAAGGATACTGTGAGGATGTCAAAATCTTATGGAACCACCAACAATAGGAGCCAGAGCTAGAGCTAGAGGATGAGCGTAAATCAGAATCAGAAGATGAAATCGAACTAGAGTAAGAGGAGAACCCCGAGTAAAGATTCGAGCCACAAAACTTCATTGATTTGGTTACGGATACTGAGTTCGGGTCATGCATTACTTCAGATGATGAGACTCCACCAAGAAGATTCCTAGGACTCATAGAGAGTATAAATAAATGTTATTAACTTATTTACGAAAATTTTGTTTTTTATATTTTTGGAAACAAAATACTACATGTAAAGATTTGAAATTTTTTAAAGTTTTTCACCATTAAAGATTTATATTATTGAGATTATTATTTGTTATAATTTTTGTGTTGTGTTATTCAATATTTCCAAAACAAAATTTTATTTGTGTTAAGAAAATGTCGAGACAACAACAAAATCAAGCTACGATTATCAAGAATTTGTTGAGAGCTGTACAAGATTTGGGTAAATAACAAGCACATGCTGGTCCCAGAATGCAAATACTAACAACACCAGGTCGATTGTTGAATAGTTCCATCGTTACAAATCCCCAACCTTCGACGTCAAGGCAGACCCACTGGTAGCTGAAGAATGGATAAGTGGAATTGAGCGAATCTTCAAACATCTCTCATGCAATGATGCTTAGAAAATATTATGTACGGAGTTCATGTTGGTTGATGCAATAGGCTATTAGTGGTTGTCTGCCTCGCGCACTAGAACTGAAACACAATAACTTTGACGTAGACACAATTCAAGGAAGAAGTGATGTGAAAATACTTTCAACAAGTCCCGAGAGATCGAAAGGAGACAAAGTTTCTTCAACTTAAACATTGGAAGATGAAGCTTGAGGAATACGAGAGAAAGTTCGAACAACTCTCTAAGTACTCACCACAACTAGTAGATATGGAGGAAAGAAAACAAGGAGGTTCAAAGTAGGACCGCGTCCTGAGATTGGTGGAATAATGGCCCATCAATTCACTGCATATAGTCAAAATTTTGTAAACTGCCTAGACGATCACAAACAGATTAGAGATTGATTAAACTTTTCAGCAATGTATCGAGTCTTTAGAAGAGTGAAAATAGAATGGGTCTCATGAAGAGAAAGAAGACGGACATAACATGAAAGTTAATCCGATCAAGTTTTGGACAAACTGTTTTCCCTATCCAAAGTGCAATAGGATGTATATGGGTGAATGTTCGTTTGAGAGACGTGTGCTATCGATGTAGCAAGACATATCATAGTTCTAAAAACTGTAAAGAAGATCCCTCGAAGAAAGATGATGAACTAGAAAAGGTCAAAATCATTGCTTCAACTCAGGAATGGGCAACAGAGGACCCGCACGCAGGTAATTTCGAGGACGAGATTCTTTTTAAGGAGAGAAGATTGTAACGTCCTGAAATTTTAAGAATAAAATTATTTGTCTATATAGTTTTTAATATAATTTTGGAAGTTAAAGGACTATAGTGAAATACATTTAAAATTTTATATTTTTTTGGGTCAAATAATTAGATTTCGATATATCAATATTGAACTCTTTTTTGTAGCTCATAATTAATTAGAAATTTTCAACTCAAGAAAAAGTTAATTCGAATAAGTTACCCCCAATATATTAAAGTTCAAAGAAGCTATTATTTATTAGTATTTAATTAAGTTGGTTATTGATGGCCACGTGTGTATTTTTACATGGATATAAAATAAACTTATTTAGTTTATCAGAATTTGTATTTGAATTAAAAGTGCACTTAACAGTTGAATTAAAATAACATATTCCACTTTCAATAGGAAGCCTTCCATATTTACACTCAACAAAAGTCAGGTAAATATCATAGAGATTATAAATACTCACACGACAGAGAGATGAATTACTTTTCAAAGCTAAAAGCAACTTCATGGTTTTAAAATTTTGAAGTAGCCGAGAAAAGTTAAGTTTTGGAGCGTGATTTTTGATTTTATCTTTTGAAAATTCTTCTCATCGAATCAATGTAAGATATTTATATGCAAATGATTTGTTTATTTATGCTTATATGCAAATGATTTGTTTATTGGTGCGTTCACTTTAACTTATGGTAAATTATTGTCAGATAATTATACCATTATGACATTGTTGTGATCATTTACTAACTAGTTTGTGATGTTAAGGTGACGAGTGTTTTGAGTGTAGACTTATGGTCAGTATCTATCTCTATGTGCATGGCAATATGATGTTGTGTAAATAGGCAGGTTCATTGGAAGAGATGGCTACCACTACGGATGTGTGAAACCGTCCTTGTTAATGAACATAAGTAATGAGAAAAGGGCTACTCCTATGACTATTTGAAAGTTAAATCCATGAATTAAAAGAAAATTGAAAAGAGTCAACACATGAGCATTCAAAAGAACATTGAAACATTATATACGTGCTCAAGCCTAGCGCACATATTTTATTTATAGAGACATTTTCAGATAATGACTAGTTTAAAATAAACTTTTGCATTTAGTCACTGCAAGTGTCATTTTTTATTAGGACATGATTTATGATTGATTAGTTTACATGGTTCTACCACATACTCACACAGAAACTAATTTAATTAATTGTGAGCGGACATTTGAATGGAAATTTCATGATTATCCTGATGATTTTAAACTAATTATGAAATTGATTTGATTATGAAATTTGCTGGAAAATATGATAATTGATTCAATTTTGTAAATTTCATTATTTTTGTGGGATTGATACGTGTGGACTTTTTCATAGATTTTTTGGTCAAAAGTCTAAACCTGGCTCTGTATCCACTTCTAAAAAAAAAATAAAAAAATTGGCCACAAGAAAGTTTTAAAAAGTTGAACCTACGTCTTTGTCAAATATAAAGGGTTGGTTAAGCCGTATTATATGATTAGAATTGAGAATTAAAAAAAAAAAAGAAATAATTATTGAAACTATTGCAGTCATTTCTTGCCCTATTTGAACTCACACAACTAGGATTCAAGTCATTGCACCTTCTACAACTGCTCTTGCCTATTGCTCTTGATCTAGAGTTGCGTTTTCAAGTTGTTTTTTGCAGGCTATCAATGGCAATGAGCAAAGGGGGAGATTGTTGGAAATTTTTTTACATATTATTTTAGTTGGCTTAATATAGATGGATTTTTAAATATCAATGACAAGTGCTTAAAATGTGGATTTTAGGGTTTTAACACCCAAAAAATGATGCAATCTATAGTTACCCTATTGCAGCTAACACAGATTTATTTACCTACCATCCGATATATTATTTGATAGGTTAAATAGTTCAAGTTAAGGGAAGATTGGTTTACTATTGTTTTCGCGCGATTGAGTCGGGCCTCGTTAACAATTAAGAGAATGTTCAGACGATTGTATAAGGAACAAACCTCTTGAGACAAAGTCCCCAAAAATGGGTGCTTTTATTTATAAAGATGTACAATGGGTGAGAAACGAAATTCCTCCAATGGCACAAGCACACAGAACAAGGAAAGTAAGATGCGATAAAAGTAAAGATAATAAAAATTACATATTTCTCTGTTCGAGAATGTTTGATTCCGGAGGACAGTTTCTTCTATGCCTTCTCTTCTTTTTATACTCCTTGAACAGTTGTTGTAAAACCGCTTGAAGCTGCTTGTCGTCTTATAACTACCCATGTTCTTCATCATGGTTCGTTTTGTTATGGAACTCCGTTTCTAACTGTCGTCATTATCTCCACTATTGAACTGCTAATAATTGGGGCTTCCTGGGTCGTGGGGCATGATGAAATTGCCCTTTAACTATTTTGGTAACCGTCGCTTGAAATAGCACCGTGTCCAAATTCTGGGCATTCCGAAAACAATGTTGTCGCCCTGAGTATTAATAAAATGCTGCACTCGCCCAGAGCTTGGGCTTCTTATAGCCTTGGACGATGATGGGCCTCCATTGCACAACACAGTCTCGGCCCTTTTACCTGACTTCCCTTAGGCCTATCCTTCGAATATCCTATTTGGGGCTTTCACCTTATTTTTATCAAGTTCGATCCCTGTTTTTGTACACCAAGAATCCAAGGAAATTTCCTGCACTAACACCAAATGCACATTTTAGAGGGTTCAATTTCAACTTGTATTGCCTCATTTGCTCAAATGAGTGTCTTAGTCGTTCAAAATGGTCTTCCTCTTTAATAGTTTTGACCACTATGTCATCTATATATACCTCGACAAATTGGCCTATCATGTTATGAAAAATCAGGTTCATTGCTCTTTGATAGGTTGCTCCTGCATTTTTAGGCCAAAAGGCAAAACTACCCATTCAAAGAATCCTAAAAACTCAGGACATTTAAAGGCAATTTTATGTATATCTTCTTCAACTATATAGATTTGATTATAACCTGAGTATCCATTCACGAAAGAATACATTATATGTCCGACAGTTGAATCTACCAAAGAATCTACCGTAGGTATTGGATACTCATCTTTCGGTGATACTAGATTTCGGTTCCTAAAATCTATGCATACACTAATCTTACCATTTTTTTTAACATATGTACAATATTAGACAACCATTCTACATACCTGGCCATTCTAATAAAACCTGCTTTTAGCAATCGTTCTATTTCTTTCTTTACTTCAGGTAACACATTAGGAGCAAAAAGCCCAGGAGGTTGTTTATGAAGCTTAAAGTTTAGTTTAGTTGATAACCTTTGTTCAACTAGACTTCTATCTAAACCAGACATGTGTTCATATTTTCAAGTAAAACAATCTTTATACTCCTTTAATAAAGTGATTAACTTGGTACTTACCTCTTGACCAAGCATCTAGCTGACAAAAGTTGGACGATTTTTCCCTTCGTCGCCAATGTTTACTTTCATTAAAGGGTCTTGTGCTTGAGCATGTCCAGTTTTTGCGATTCCCATTACTTCTCCATCTAAGTTCTTTGGAGATGCTTCCTCCTCCAAACAATCTACCTTGTTGATTTTTTGGTCAATGTTTTGCTCCAACTCGAGCACTGCTAATTTGTTCCGCATGTATCCAGTACCGCTTCTTCTTTAATCCTTTCCTTACACTCCTCGTTAAAAGCCATTAATCTGGCTTTGAAGGCCTGAATGTCGGTCATATCTTCTCGCCACGACAACTCATTAGGCTTCCCTAGTTATCTTTTTGCCAATTGCTGGCTCCTCAAGGGCAACTATATTTGGCCTTATTTGATTGAAGATTTCAGTAAGTGCATCAACTGAAAATAGTTCTTCACTTTGCGCGATAATCTGAGTCTCTTCTTCATCCTGAACTATCTGACAGGTCCATAATTTCCCTCGCACATGAACCTTATCACTGAATTTGCTTCTACAACGAAGGGTCTGTGATCCGCTTGCACCACTTCTGCTTGGCATTTCTCACTCTAGAACACCTAGCACTGATGGAGCGATGAAGGTATGAAATGAATTCCATGAATCCAATCTCTTCTTAATAGTACATTTTAACTGGTTGGTCTATCAATTACAAAGAAAACGGTGGTCCTGGTAGTAGTTCCTACAGTTATATCTAATGGCATAACCCCTTTAGCTGAAGTCGCTCATCCATTGAAACTTGTAAGAACAACCTCTGTTGGGATCATATCACTGTCTGCCTTTGCGAATTTCCTCATCATTTTGGATGGGATGATATTGATGGCTGCTCCATTATCAATTAGTATTTTTGACACATGTATTCCGTTAACCAAGGCATTCACATATAATAGTCTCAAATGCTTGGTTAGCCTAGTTGGTCTTTTGAAGATAACTTTCTCAGCTGCACCTATCTCTACTTCCTGTTTATCCTCAGCTTATTTATTTTCATCCAATAAATCCACGTACAATACTTCATTCTGGGCTTTTGCTTCTTGTACCTCTTTCCTACTTTTTTCCACTATCTCTTCTTCAGTTACCTAACCAGTAGGAGGAGGCAATATCCTTGGAGGTGACCCATATTTCTTAGAACGTGGCACCCTCACCTTTCTTTTTGGCTTTCCATACAGTACATAAAAGTCAACGAAACGTCCAGACGGTTCGCCTAATAGATCCACCTTACGAACACCTTCCTGATGCAATTGTTTTAGTAATGTATTACGCTTCCAAGTCAATCTCCTCTTCCATATCTGTCATGCCATCATCCTCTTCTTCACTAGGTACTACCTGAGATGTTTGGCCTTCCTCGCATTCTAGCACACATGCTTCTTCTTCACTTGCTTCCTTTTCCTCTTCTTCGTTCTGTTTGCTTTTGAACTCATTGGCTAATAAATAGTTCCTAGCCAAAATAGGAGGTAAGGTGCCAAATTGGACGGTGAGGGATTGACCTGGGTCTTCTTCATCTTCAGATGTCTTTCCTCGTTCAAACTTTGATCTTCCAGAGGAGCTTTCTGGCAATTCCTCCATTGACTCGTCCATATTAGCCTTTTTACCACCCTTGAGGGTGTTTTGGTTAGTCGCCTTGAGCACATTAGACTCCCTAGGACGAGATGATCCCTATTGTTACCTCATCATTCGTCCATAGTTTCATTGGAAATGCCTTTTGCTGAGTTCTAGTCATTTTATTGAAAGATACAACTCTTCCTGCATTGTACTGGAAGGAGTGCCATACATTTGGTTGGCGGGGCTGTGGCCTGAATGTCCTTCCACTGTTCATCAGCCTGAATTGTCTCTGAAAAGGCCGTTTTCCATAGAATGTTGTGTTCTGTCCTCCATCAAGTTGGACAGTTAGAGTGGCGTCAGGATAGTGTATATATGGCCGCCTTCCTAGTACATCCATTTTCTCCTTTAGTTCTCTATTGTATCTAGCGCATAACATGCCCTTATCCTTTCTAGGCTCTTTTCTTTTGATTCATTCAAAAATACTGGAGTGCGATCCAGAATCTTCTTCTCCATCGTCTATCACTAGCTTGAATTTGGGCAAGCTACCTTTAAGGCTAGATGCCACCATATCCACCCCAAGCGGTTGTGGGAAGGGATTTTCATCCACTGCCATCTTCTTCTTAAGCTCGAACGTAATTCATCCAACTCAATGACATCCTGTAATACATGACGAAAAACCAAACAATTATTAGTCATATGTGACCATACATTGTGTCATTTACAATATTTTTTACCATTGATTTGTTCAGAGTCTGGCAACTTATGCTTATCGTTTAGCTTTATCTGCTTATCCTTATAAATTTGTCAAATATAAGGTCAGATTTAGTTAAGTCAAATGAGGATACTCTAGCATTTTTGTTTTCATCTTTTATAGGCTCTGTCTTCTCAGACGTTTTAGATTTGACCATTGTAGGACATGCATATGCATCTCCTTTAACCAATTTGGCCAAGCAAATTTCAGTCTGATCAAAACGTTCATCATTAATAGCATGAACATCAAAGTTCGGGTCTCTGTAATAAGTCCATTTACTAGAGTTTTTCATTTGTTCCTTTTCTCTTACCAGACGTTCGTATCTAATCATGTTAGTGTTCGTGAAAAACCTGCAAGTGTACGAGATTGTTGTATAAGTAATAAGATTTGTGAGTTAAGAGTATCGTTCCCACGAGAAATAAGGTCTAATATGTAGTTCAATAGCTACTATTAAATTCTAATTGTGGTAATATCAAAATAGATG
>CAIGRO010165922.1:0-12069 GCA_903798355.1 Fraxinus baroniana | reverse complement strand
ACATAATCTATCAAAAATCATTTTCCTCTTTAGAATTCAAATTTTTACAGTTGCTTCTGAGTCTGCATTCTCAAATAGATGTCAGATACTTGATTCTTTTAGGAGTTTATTAGGTGCAAGGATGGTTGAGACTTATATATACGAAAAAAATTGGTTGCAAATTAAGAATGAACCTATAGTGTTGCGCCAATAGTTAGATGAAGTGGAAGCATTTGATGATTCAATGAAAGTTGTGGCAGGTGATTTATATTTTCTATTACCATAGTTTTAAAGATTCTCTTATCTATCTAGTATCAAATACTATGATGATGTAACGCATGCATTTATTTGACAATGAAGACTATGAATCACGTTTGACAACAATTGATATTTGAGTATATGTGAGAAACTGAATTCGTAACAATATACAATGATAAGCTTGTGTAATTGTTGTGTTTAGATATTATAAACAATTGATTTATTATTATGGTTGGTTATTCTCTCTGTCTAATCAGTAGTTTTATTTTTCAGATATGATGATCACGAGATCTTGTTGAACATCATTATATTTTTTGGGCTTTATATTTAGTTTAGTAGACTTGTATTGTAACGTTATCGTAACGTCTTAGCCTAAAATGACAANTTATTCTCTCTGTCTAATCAGTAGTTTTATTTTTCAGATATGATGATCACGAGATCTTGTTGAATATCATTATATTTTTTGGGCTTTATATTTAGTTTAGTAGACTTGTATTGTAACGTTATCGTAACGTCTTAGCCTAAAATGACAAACAAAAAACTATATTTTAGTTTATTGTGATTTTACTTTGATTTAGTTGATATTTAAATTTGTAGTAAATATATTTAGTTTGTGTTAGATTTATTGCTAGTAAGATATAAATATATATTGAATTCAATGAATTAATGTCATAAAAAGTAGACAAACAAAAAAATATACGGTGAAACCGACGGTTTAAAACCGGAACAAACCGTTAGGTTTAGCTTTGAGTTTTTTTCAAACCGTTCAAAATGGTTTGGTTTGGTTTGAGTTTTTCTCAAACCGATTTAAACGGTTTGGTTTGAAAATTTGTCAAAAATCGGTAAAATCGAACCGTTTACACCCCTAGGTATAGTCTTGCAAACCTTCTTTCACAAAAATCCCACCTATTTGGGTTAATAAGGCGTGCTCACGCCTTAAGTAAAGTCCACTTCAGCATTGTGCACTTTTTCTTTTTCTTTGAGCTTCAATTCTGCTATGTTTGTGTGAATTGGATAGCCTTGCCGACTAACGATAATATTTTTGGAATTACTTGTGATTCATAAATTACATATAGATTATGATACTTTATTATTTTGAAACTTATCGTGAGATTTGCCCACTTTAAGCATGATAGTCATGTTAATCATCTTAGGTTTTTGAAATGATTAATTGAATATAATAGGTTAAATGAGTTTTGAGCATAAGTTGTTAAAGCCAACATGTTGTACAACACAATCTTTTGGCGGTTTGAAAGTATAATTTGGAGATGATTAAGTCGATGTTAGGAGTTATTTAGATAGATGTTGAGTCCGTGCATTTGAATCTTCGTGTGTAGCATTATTAGATAATAGGTGAAACCTAAGTAGAACCATACATTAAAAATATAATCCAACCATTCGTACTAATAAAAGATATAAGACTAATTACGGTAAAAAGGAAAAAGTCATCATGTCTTCATGAGCGAAAGCTACCCTATATAAGAGTTCAATGAGAACATCGAATGAATATCCCAAAATTACAAAATCAAAGGCAGAAAAGGTTGTGCATGAAATATAAATATGCACAACGAATATGAAAAATCAAGTGCATGAAATAGAAAACATACTAAAATCATTATTTAAGTCTTGAACGTTTAACTTGGGGAGCTAGATTTCTAATAAGAATTATTAGCCTAGTTTAAGATTAGAGATTGAGACATTTAAATCTAGGGAGAATCATCACATATCGAGATAGTGACTTCCATTGATTAAACTCCACTGAATTTGAGCAGAAAATGAATGAGTGTTGTGAATTCAGCCATTAAAATAAATATCCCAAGTTTAAGATTGAAGAACAAGTTGGAGGTATTTATCTTATGAGAAAGAAAGGAAATAAAAGACCATTGAGGGTCGAGAAATAATCAACTTAAAAGATTGTGGTGATTGAATTTATTATGCGCACACACAACGATCTGGTATTGGATGTGTGGATGAATTGTTCAAGCAAGTTAAAATGAGGTAATCTGAAAAGCTATCTAATTAAGTTATTTTTGTTTTGCCAATTTATTCGAGTCGAAAATATGTTCAAGTTTTGGTGCGTTTGATAAGTCTAATTTTGCATTATTCGAAATTTCAAAAGTGGATATTTGGGAGTCACTTTGACTAATTTCAAATTGTGATTAAATATTGGTTGTTGTAGGAAAAGTAATTAATGTTTGATGGTAGATGAAGAAAAGAAATGAAAAATGGTTGAAGAGGACTAACGAAGAACAATTGTAAAAGTTTGGGGACTAAATTACAAATTTTCAAAACTTGAGAAAGACTAAGGTTAGATGACTGTGGATGCCGTGGGTGAAATTGAAAAGAATTAAAAGTTGAAGGACTTGCTTATAGAAGGAGACTCGAGCTGAACCGAAGAAGGAATTCAGAGACCAAATTAAAGAGTCGTAAAAAAGAAGGCTTTGCGATCTCAAGGATCCTTCCATGCAATTGCAAGGAGGCTAAAATGAATTCTAGCATGGAAAAGACAAAGCATGTGATCGCAACACAAGGTACCACGCACGAGATCTCATAGTAGTTCCCGACGGCAAAAAAATTGTTTCCTAATTTGACTTAACGTCTACACGGAATACAATTCAAGCTCGTTTATAACCTAAGAGACTGAAAAAGGGAGTCATCATTCATTAGAGAGAACAAGAAGCATGAGACAATAACACAATCCTCCACACAAATTGAAGATTATTGTTTGGATTTTAGGCAAAAAAGAAGAAGAATATACACGGAGATTGTTCAATAATTATTGAAGAAATTCATGAGTTGACTTCCCCTTTTTTTTTTCTACAATAATCTGGATTCCACATGATGTCTCAATGTTCCATCATGGGTTCGGTTACTTTATGATGACCGACTACATTTTTAGTCACTAGGATGATGATGAACCTAATGTTATGATGTTTTAATTTCAATTTCAAGATTTTGACGTTAGAATGAATGAAAATTATAATACATGATAAAGATCACTGAACCTGACCCACCACAACCCGAGGGTTAGAAAGCTCGTTATAAATTGCATAATCACCCTATGAAGTTTGAACAGTGCTACACGTACGGGCCGCATCGACCCTCTACGTGTCAATGGGGACGAGATTGGCATGTACAAGGCGACGTGACCCTGTTCATGCATCAGTATTCGTGCAATCATGTGACACAAATAGATTCAATGACGGAGTTAAAAATAAGGGGACACATGATGCAACATCATTGGACAGTTTGATAAAAACAAAAAAAAAAAAGTATCATTCTCCTGTTTGAGTAGCATTATTCTTACTCATGAAGTTTCCTTTCATGGAGTTAGGTATGACCATATCTCCACAAGTCAGTTGAATTGAAGAACTTTCCCAACACACTTCGATTGGACCCACTCAAACATGAGAAGCGTGTTTCATAAGATTAAAGCCCATTTTAAAAAAGAAGAAGAAATTTTTTAATTTTTTTTTTCTCCAGACAAGACCTAGACTTTTCTTATCTTCTTTGTGTTGCTTTCGCTATATCACAAAAGGTTCGGATTTTTATTTTTTATGGGTGTGTTCGGTAAAAATTAAAATCGAATTAAAATTGAAAAATTAGCCGTTATTGTTAACTTTTATTAGACGAGTGAGATCCAATAACGATTACATTTTCAATTTTAATTCGATTTTGAGCTGTACCAAACAAGCTCTATGTAAGATGTGTGCAAATATACAATTTATACGAAACTAAAAAGAATTTGATTTTTGATTAATCTTTCAAAGATTACTCTAACTAATAAACTTTCTTGGTTCAAGAAAGTCCGTTCTATCTTACAAATATTCAAAGAAAGAAATCAATCTACCTTTGCTTGCTAAAATTACTCTTTTCATCTTTTATTATATTTTCAACTTATCAAACTTCAAATTTTAATCATATATTTTAGGGAATCTGTAACATTTGACCACACGTGATTGTCGTCATCTCTCTTAATCTTGTAATTCCAGTTCTAATATAAGTTATGGCAATAAACTTTCAGGTTGACACTAATGTCAATTAATTATTATACTCCTTTCCCAATTTTTGTGAGCTAGAAGAAAATTGATAATACACAATTTATTGCCATAGTACTGACTACTGAACTGTCTTTACAGATCATTATAGGACTAAGATTTTCTTGAACAACTTAGCAGCAGTCCATTCGATTTTAAATGGCATGCTTTTTCTTTTTCTTATTTTTTTTTTAGCATAAAATTATTTATTTGCATGACTGTGACAGAAAAAGCCTTGAACTTTCACAAACGTTATCTGCTCTTTTTCTCTTCTTCTCCATCTCCCCTTGAATTTCCAATCTAACCCCAAAAAGCATTGGTCCAACGTCATCTTTTCTGTTTTCTTCTTCATCATCTTTTTTAGAGTTTCCTCCATAGATGGCCACCAGATCAAGAAGTTCCTTGCATTTCTTCTTCATGACGGAAAGCTCGGTGCTTAGGACTCCATTTTCATTCTTCAGCCTTTTGTTTTCATCGACGAGGATGGTGTACTCTGATGAAGAAGAAGTTGATGATGACCTTTGATCTTCATCTGGTTGATCTTTGGGTGAAATCCGAACTTGTACATTGGGTTGTGGCTTGTTGGACCATGCCTTTCTTCTACGAATTTCACAGAGTTGATCTTTTTCTCCCTTGCGAAACATGTCGTTGCTGAATTCCCATCGACTCGTTGCAACTTTTCGGAAACCCTGTACATCACAACATTCATGTTTGACACTTTCCATAGTACTAATTAAAATAATTCTAGTATTCAGTAATATTAATTCATTATACCAAACGTGTCAAATTATATCAAGCACAGCTCAACATCTATAAACGATCCTTCCAAATATATAATAAAAAGTAAACATTTCAACTTCAATTCTTATGGGCAATCAAGAAATTGTAAGGAGAAGAATATAAAGAACAAAAATCAAGTCAAACTATTTGATTTAAGGATGTAATTGATTTTTTTTCCTGATATTTTACAGTTTCACCATGTTATATCATTTGATGAATGGTATATTATTATTATTATTTCATTTGTAATCTTATGATAAATGACTGCTTCATTTTTTGTCCCCTTTTTGCTTTAAAAAAAATGGGGTCTGCAATTAATCATAATATTAGACAAAGTCACCACAAGTTGCACGCCTTTACCAATATATAGCTAGCTTTGCACCAACAATTTTCAATTAATAAAATATAATAGAAAAAGGAATTTACTAATTACTTGTTATATTTACAAAGATTAAAACCACTATTTTGTTCTTCATTTTAATTTTCTAAATAACAAGAAAAACAAAAAAAAGTTAATTAGAGTAAATTATAATAACCATGAGATGATTACAAATGATTAATCTCAAGACTGTCTTTTCATTTTTTATTTTTGGGTGTGAAATAAAAATTAGCATTTGAATAGAGAGACTTTTAGGCACATACGTAAGTATTGAGCTGCCTCACAAAGCTGGAGAAGTTGCTGTGCTTGAAGAGTGTAGGAAGCAAGTCTCTGGCAAACTCCGCCGGCTGCCGCACTATAAAACCCGTCCCGTTTTCGTTCCACGAAATCACTTCATCGGTGGTCGGATCCTCCACCAGCATGTAAGTTTTCAACAGAAAAGGTGGCGGCGAGGATTTCCTCACATATTCCAGCAACCCCTTTTCACTTTCAGACTCCATATTATATATACAGTAATTTTTCAAGGAGAAATGGAAAATAAGTCGAGAAAGATGACAGCTATTTTCTTTTGTGTCTCTGTGGGTTTTTCTTGACTAAATTAACTAGAAGGAAGGAATTAAAATGAGGAGTGGAGGTGGGAAGAGGCCGAGAAGAGAAGAAGGGCAGTTAGAAACTCCCAATCCCAGCAATAAAACCCCAACACGACTCCACAATTCATGAGAAATGCAACAAGAGCTTTGCCTTTCTTTTTCTCTTCTCTCTCTCTAACCAAAGAAACGCTTGAAACGCATCTTCACCGCCTCTTATATGCTAGGACTAGGAGAGAGAACGTGAGAGAGAGAGATTACGAAGAAACTCTCTCAAATAATATATACAGCAGGGACGGATTTAGGGGGGCTGACCGGGCTACCCAGCCTTTTTTTTTAGTAGATTTTTTTTTATGTAAAAAACATTTTCTTGGGTAAAATTTTTTTTTACGTATTAACCCGACACGTGATCCGTCCTGAATCCGTTGTATATGTACGGTATCTGCATACATATGTCTACAAAGGTAGCAAAATATACTATCTATTTATATTAATTGTTAATTGGTGTTTTGTCTTCTAGGAGAGAGAAAGTGAGAGAGACTACAAAGAACAAAATTGTTCTTCTATCCACGCTAGACAATTAGACATGATAAGACTATTCATTTAGAGTTCGTTTGGTAGAAATTAAAATTGGATTTAAATTAAAAAATTAATCGTTATTGTTGACTTTTATTAGACGAGTGAGACCCAATAATGACTGTATTTTCAATTTTAATTAGATTTTAATCGGTACCAAACGGTCTCTTAATAATGTAGGTGAAGAATATTATTTGCGGTTCAAGTGAGTAAGATAAGATTTCTCATTGTGAGTAACAGAACATTTTTATTACAAAGAAACTCTCTCAAATAGTATATAAAATACACATACAGTGTCTACATCTATATGTGTACAAAGTTAGCAAAATATACTATCTATTTATATTAATTGTTAAGTGGTGTCATCGTCTTCGATGAATTTTTTTTTTCTTAAATCTATGTTTGGTATGTATTAAAATTTAATTAAAACAATAATTAAATTTAATCGTATATTTCATGAAATTCATAATTATTTAACCATATATTTCATTAATATTTATAAAAACCTATTAAATATTATATTTTAATCACACCAAACATAAACGTAATATACTGGTCAAAGAATTATCCTTCCATCAAGTTGTGACCTAACATTCACTAGTCAAAGTTACTTGGTACAATTCAAATGGGTAAGTCTAGCATGCATAAACAAATGACAATAATTCTACGGGTAAATCCTCTTTTATATTATTATTTGTATTTATTATTGGACAGTTTAAAAAAATAAAAATTTCACCTCCACATTTTTTTAAACAAAGATAATGTCAAATTTGATGTTAAGAAAAAAAAAATGTACATTTAACATTATTAAATAAACAAAATAATTTTGCTACGTGTACAAGTGGTCAATGCAGTGTTGGCAGCATTGCATTTGTTATCAACACTGCATTTTTTGGACAGTGTCCATTGACAGGATGTTATGTTAGATGCTTCAAGCTATATATACAAATTTCATGTACATATAGTAAAGTCTTAAATAAAATTCTACCAATCAAGTACAAACAAACATGGCTCTATAGATGTAACACATCGAAATTATCTTATAAACCATATATAATTATCAGAATAATCTTGGAGAAATATGCTAAACCATTTCACACGATTATTTTTTTCAAAGTCATTGACGTCGACGTTCTATTACAAATTGAACGGTGACAAGGTCAGAAGAAAATGAAATTGGTTGACCAATCGCATGAGTGTAATATTTGTGGATTGTCACGATAATTGTAAGAGAATTGAATTGTCTTGATATTTCTCGAAAGAAATTGATATTTTAATTAATGTTGGTGTGCTGCTTCTTTCCAAATTCTTATTTATTTCTAAAATATGACACTAACGTGCTAATTCCACTGTCCAAAATTTCTTTCTTTTCATTCTTAAGTTTGATTTTGTCTTTCCATGTGATCTATTACTTTGGGTTTTTCTTATCCCCAACTGACTTTTGTTGACTTTTAGTTCTTTTCTTGTCTATCATTTTTTCTTTGACGAGACACAAGCGCGTGCAATAAAAGATTACAATTTTTCCAGAAATATTTCCACATAAAACCATCATAATACTCACAATGAGTAGATCCCACCGTGTATTTTAAAAAAAATTACGGGACCCACATGTTAATGATCTAGTGATTTTTAGTTGATTTTGCTTCTGTACATGAAGCAAATCTCGAAAGATTAATGGTGAACTAAGAGAAACTAAAATTCTCATCAATTTAATTAAGTTCTGTTTGAGCACATTCTTTAAAAATTAATTTTTTATCAAATTTATTTTCAATCATATATTGTCTCAATAAAATAATGTTACATATAAATTCATTTTTTTCCTACTTTTTAATAAAAAAATGGTGCTCAAACAAGCTCGTAATGCCAAGAAACGGTAATTTTATCTTCAATTAGTTTTTCACACGTAGACGAATTCACTTTTTCCATTAAATCTTTACACGTGCATAATTTTTAATAAATCAGTAGTAATGATAATATTTGAATCCAATGTTTTTTTGCTTATTTCGATATCATGTTGATTTAAAAAGATTTATATGTCAAGTCTTTTAATAAAAATTATCATCGTTGCAATTCCAACTTTCGAAGATTTATATAAGCATATACTGACAAGATTGTTATTGAAATGAAACGCGCAATAGAGTATTTTAATTTTTATTTCAGTTACCAAGTCTCGTTGTTTTAAAAGAAGAAGTAAAAAATAACTGTCTGGAAAAAAAGAGTGAAGAATCAAAGTCACACATCAAATTTCTGAGAAAATGAATTTGGCACGCGACCACCTTTAAAACATCCAAATTATCTGTTCTTTGTTGTGTTACTTCCACAACTTTTCCTCTTATTTTTTCTCGTTTTACAATAAAGTAAAAATATTGACATTTCTTTATTCGTCGTGACATTTTATATTCTAGTAGTTGATTGAGTCGTGGTACCTAATTTTTGTCATCATATAAACTTAAAAGAATTGTAAATTATTATGACTCATGATAGAGTAAAGGTCAAATATTATGCAAAAATGTCTTGTGCCATCAAAATATAATACAAACCATGACTAAAGTACGTTACAAAGGACAAATGAAAAAAAAAAAAAAAACATGAAAAGGTCAAAGTTAAGAGCGTGTAATACACAATATTAACGTGTATATTTGGAAGATTCTCAATTTGGTTGGGCAGCTGAGCTTTCTTGACTACCATTCCAAAACCCTTTTCCTTTTTCTATATTTACATGTATAAAATATGAACACAATCTCTATCTTTTTCCTTGTTTTGTCTTACCCACTATAGTCAGTTCACACTTGGAAATCCATGGCCTCAAAGCGGTGACCTAGCAATATGTTCATTATTTGTTTGTTATTGTGTCCAAAATTGTAGTGTCGACAAATGTGAATAATGTAATTCTGGCTTGGCCTTTTCGTGCAGATACTGTGGCACGGACCCCCTTTGTTCTATAATTTTCGAGAACAAGAATTGTTATATGATTACTTGAAATTGTAGCCAGTATGAGAACAATTTAATCGGAGAAGTAACTGTTGATCTACCTCACGGATGAATAGATACATGCTTGGTTTTTGCGATTATATCAAAAATTTTAGTATCAATCACATTCAAGGTATATAGTAAGTAGCATGCATGTATTTAATAGTAAAATAGTTAATGTTTAATTCATTTATTTTTTTTATTTTTTTAATATTGTTCAATATTATTGCCGATTTAATCATTATTTCGAAGAAAATGTCTCAATTTCAAATCCGTTGCGTATTTGTGGATATTCAACTTTGGAGGCTCAGCATTTAAGTGTGTAATGATGTAATTTGCAGTTGAGTGAGATTAGTTATATGACCAAGATATTAAATAATAACCTCTTGAGAATCTAAATCCACATTTCAATGCAAAAATAAAAATTGATTGGTGCAGTATATAGGCCACCGTGTCACGGAAAATGAGTTTTTGTATTACAAGCATTCTCAAAAGCTAGTCGCATTGTAAGTTGCATACCTGTCAAGCAATTGCCATTTTGGTCTCTTTTCTATAAATATTTCACGATATTGAGCTCCAAAAATAACTCTAGCCTATCAATATCAAAATCAAACTCTGAGGAGTTGCTCAATTAGTCAGATCTTGTGTTTGCTCCCCAATGGTCACCAGTTCGAATCCCCTCAAGACCATTGAGATGAGTACCCGACCGTAAACTTTTGAATCCCATGAAATTAGTAAAGGTGCACGCAAGCTGATCCGAACATCCACGGTTATCAAAATAATAATAATAATAATAATAATATCAAAATCATGCAATGCTTCAAAAAATCTTCAAGCTTATATGAATGCTTCAACCACTCACTATCTGCAAAAAATTAATAGAAATTCAAAAGTACATATATTTTAAGATGTTCAAACTTGACTTGATCAATTATGCCCATATTTGGTATAAATTAAAATTTTTATTTTCATTCTTCTACTCATTTTTAACCACACAATCTTCAATAAAATAATATTTTCCATCACATCAATAACTTTTCCTTCTTTTTCAACCTCACATTTCCCATCATATCACTATTCAAAATCAATTCCTCCTCCAAAAAATCCCTACCAAACAAGAATAATTAATTCTTTTATTTTAATTTTTTTCATATGAAAAAAAGGGAAAGTTACATATTTAAAGTGTGTTTGGGAGAGATTTTCTCTTTCTACAGTAAATCAATTCTCATTTTCAACCACACAATCTTCAATAAAATAGTATTTTGCATCATATCAATAACTTTTCCTTCCTTTTCAACCATACATTCTCAATCAATCTATTATTTCAGAATAAATTTTTCTAAAATAATGTGACTCAACAACACATATATAAGAAATAATCATCTCTAAAATATTCTTCACCTCAACTGAATGTTTTATCTCATCATTGAAATTTTGTCAAAGTTGCTTCTTTATATGAATCAATAGTTTTTTTTTTTTTTTTTTACGAAATGTAGGTTCAATTTTCATTTAAGTAGTAATTTCTTTAGGAATAATAATGTTTAGATTCAAATCAAATTTCTCTCTAAAATTCAAAAAATACACGAGTCTATTCAAATGACTAATAGTAACATCAATAACCATAGCTTCACTTTGCAACACTTTGCTTACTCATGAACAACAAACAATTTTACCAAACAACGATTCCAATAAGAACTTAAAATCTATAATGTCACTTTTAGCATTAGGGTCATAACATATTTCCATCAAGTAGTTAAAAGCAAGTTTTATTTGTAGAGCTTGGGATCTATTGCTTTAATACTATCAAATTGATTTGTCCAACGTGTTTGTGATAATTGCTTTACTGTCAGGCCTTCACACTATCTTGCAAAATTTTATATTGCTCTATAGAAGATGAAAATATTATACATGAGTCAAAAACAAATCTAGACTATATACAAGAATTTGACATATCACATGATGCAAGATTAAGATTACAACAACCACATGGTATGTAAAAAGTCCTAGAATTTATTTCTAGAACTTTATGGGAGATTTTTCAAACTAGCATGTTGACTTAGTTTATTTAAATTTTTTGTATAAAAGTCTATTTTACCCTTAATGAAATGGGTTTCTTTATTGCAAAACATGTCCTTTTATTTTAAAGTAAGTCTTGGATTTGTCTTGGATTTCTTGTATTTTGATTGTTAATATATAAATCAATTCTTTGATCTAACAAATTAGCATAATATGCTTTTTTGTGTCCATATTTTCTTAAAAGTCATATTCTTCAGACGTTTTATCTATATTTTCTAGTTGGGATCTAATTTTTCCTATCTTTTCATATATCCTTTCTGACAAATCATCTATTTCTTCAATTGTATATCCGGCATTTTTAAACAATAATATTATGAAATTTAAACATGATAGCAAACAATAATTCAAATATCATGAATAATTCAAAGTATCAAATTTAATCCATACGATTCTCTAAGATCTTAAAAAGAATTCTTTCAAAATTTAA
>CAIGRO010165875.1:0-23996 GCA_903798355.1 Fraxinus baroniana | reverse complement strand
ATCAAATTTTGTTTCCTAAGCGAAACTCTAATAAATAAAATAACAAGCTATTAAATAAAATAACATACTCAAATTAAAATTGTAGGTAAGATTATGTGATTAGATAGTTAAAATTTTCGATTTCACTTAGGTTATTTATCATACATTTAATTCCAAGTTATTCAACCATTTTTCGCCACTTGTGTATTCTTTTCTCCAATTCTTTATTAAACATAATGTTTTACCTACAAAACATAATATAACATAAATTAGGTAAAATTTAATTCAAAAGACAATAAAATGTGATTATATATGTAAAAATAATGTTTCTAATTTTAATAATAAATAAAAGTTTCTATAATTATAATAACTAACCAATTAATTATTTTAATTGACATACGAGCTTGTTTGGTGCACATTTTGGAAGTAAAAATGTATATTTACTATTGATGTAATAATGAATATGTGGTTGAAAATGAAGAAAAAGTTATTGATGTGATGAAAAATATTATTTTATTGAAAAATTTGTGATTGAAAATAAGTAGAAAAATGATAACGAGAAAAATAATACAGCTTAAACAGGGACACAATATTTAATTCAAATCATGCAATCACAATATGTTTTGAGAATCATTTTTTTGAACGTATTTAACACTACTATAATTCAATTATTTCAATAATACCTTACTTTCCTTTTTTTCAATATGTAATAAATACTACAAAATCCTTATCATGTATTAATTTCGTATTATTAATTCTCATTTAATTGATATTCACATTAATTTAGATTCAATGAATATTGACTTGATAAATCTTGACTTATGTGAATCTAGAGTTATTATATATAAATTTATTTCTATGTATATATTTAGGAATTTTAATGAGTGTTTAAATTTATGTATTACCAGTTAATTCTTATCTATCAAATATAATACAAAAATATTATTCATTTGTAATATTTCATTATCACAAAAAATTTGAATAATAAAAGTTGAATGTAGAGAGTACAATTTCTTCTTTTAAATTTCTATCCTAAATTTTAATTTCTTTACCTCGTTTGAGACTCAACAAATCTTCCTAACGAATTGGTATCAAATATTATTTTGACAACACATAAAGTATTTCATAACATCATGTAATGTACATGCACGGTCGTTTCACTATCTAATGATAGGACAGGAGACTATCGAGTTCAAAGAAACAACAATCATGCTATTTGTACATGGTTGACAGAAATGGAACCCTGGCAATGGGGCCTCCACTTTTTTTTGAAACTTTTTAATCACGCGGGCGGTGCGCATGTGAGCCTCACTCATTCTGTGCAAATGGTATTGTTCAAGAAAAAATACCCACATGAACAACGTGCCAAATTTTGGTCTTCATTATTCCCACGCCGACCACTCAAACTCGCTTTTATAAACCCCTCTCTCCCATTTGCCGTAAGCACATTCAATTCCTTTGATCGCTGAATATTTCTGTTGCAGAAAAACAATGGCTGAAACGAAGTCTGATCAAGCAACCGAAGCTCTGTTTTCTCCATACAAGATGGGTAAATTCAATCTTTCTCACAGGTAAAAACTCCTACCATTTCGTTATTCCTGTATTTCTCCAATTGGGTATGGATGAGTAGTAGGCAGCGTTTCCCTAAGTTCAAACTCGTGGCCAGCTGTTGATCAATTGATTGATGTAATCACGATTGTTATTTGATGAATTTTAGACTCAATTCAACAGAAGTAGAGAGTATTAGTCGTTCCTTCCTTGATAGATTTAAGTCGATTTATGAGTCAGTTAAATCAAATATTAAAGTTCAGTTGAAACCGATTTCGTAGGTGAAGTAATTTTGAACTTCAAATTGGTGATTTTTTTTTCACCCTCCCAGAATTATATATATATATATATATATTGGAGTAAATAAATATTAATCATTTTCGCATTAATTGTGCAGGGTGGTGCTTGCTCCCATGACCAGGTGCAGAGCTCTGAATAACTTTCCAGGGCCGGCCCTTGTTGAATACTACACCCAAAGATCAACCAATGGTGGATTTCTCATCACGGAGGGCACCATGATATCCCCCACCGCCGCCGGGTAATTCTGTAATTTTTTAGCAGTATGCTCGATTGAGTGATACATTTTAATAATCGTTTTAAAATTTAATCAAACCGTTATTCTATTTACGTCACAGTTACTCATCATTTTTATTCTTATTAGATCTTCTTCAATAAGCTTTTCAAAAGTGTGATGCTATTTATGCCCTTGTTTGAACTACGTTAAAATTCTCATTCTCATTCTTCTACTTATTTTCAATCACACATTTTTCAATAAAATAATATTTTCCTTCACATCAATAAGGGCCGTTCTCTTTGTGATTCAATTTTGAGTTTTGAGTTTTGAATTTATTTTGTATTTTGTGTTTTGAGTGTCCATTTTGAAATTATTGAAAACGAATTCTTTTTGTCATTTTGTAAAATTATTTCTCAAAACTAGTGCTCCAAAATGCGTTTACAATGTTTTCCATTTTTCCCGTTCTCCAGCCGGAAATGCCCCTCCAAAGCCACCATCTTCTACCTCACAAACCGACCACCACCTTCAAGCTAGACCACCAGATTCCAGCATCATTCGAACCCCCTTACCTCCCTCTACAATGTCCATAGATTATTTGGTCGAAAATCAGCTGAATCAGCCAAAACAACCGCGCTACCACTCACTGTTTCATCCCATAAACATCGTCGCCGGCCACTTTTCCGTTTGCGGACCACCACCAATCCACTCCTCTCAACAAGGCGCATCCAATATTGCCATGGGTCACCTTCGGTTATCTCCAGAATAGGCTAATCTTATGGAAGCTGCATTTGATTATCTTCAAAATCGGCTGATTTTATAGAAGCCATCGGTGAGTTTTGAAGTCATGGCTAGAGTCGTCGAGGGTGGGCAATCGACCGGTGGTGGTGCGCGACCATGGGTGTTGCCGGATGTTGAGATTCCAACAGAAGCAATTTGTGCCGAATTAGTTTTTGAGGATTTTTTTGATCGATTTTGGTATATGATTGGATTGTTGTTTGTATGGTAATTGAAGAGGGCATTGAGGGCTTCACAATGGTATATTAATCCGGCCGTTTTGGAGGAGGTTGGCCGGAGTTTAGAGGGTTGGAAAGTGGCTGTGGAGTGTGGCTTGGCAGAAGATGAACTCACTGTTTTGGCTTGGTTGTTTCCCGTGTTTTCCACTTCCTTTCAATTTTGTGAAGAAAATGCCTAAAACGGCATTTTGGTTGTTTTGCGTTTTCTTCACAAATTTTTTTTGTGTTTTCGAAATCCTTTTTCGAAAATAAAAAAGAGAACACGTTTTCATCGTTTTGAAAAATCGAAAACAAAAAACGACTTGAAAACGACAAAGAGAACGACCCCTAGCTTTTTCTTCTTTTTCAACCACACATTCTCTATCAATATATTATTTCAGGATATATTCTTCCAAAATAATGTGGCTCAAACACACCCTAAATAGTTAAAACCTTAAAATTAAGCTGGACTCTTTTTTTATTTTAAATAATAGAGATTGAGTTCTCTACATATTGAACAGCCAAGCCAAACTCGCTTTCCATTTGTAATTTTTCAATATTTTATTTAATAAAATTGCAAGTTTCTATGCTCCAATACTTATATTATTTATGTTATGTTGCATATTTTAACTATTGACACGTAAAAAATATATACTAATTGAAAATGAGGGAAAAACAATAAATGAATGTTGAGAAAAGTAAAATAAAGAGTTTGTTGAAGTGTATAAAAAAATTACGCTTTAAATTTGATGTTTTCTAAAAATTATGGATCTCTTGGATATGCTCTTACATGTTGCAATGTCTTGTATAAATTATCGACTTTTTATATTTGATGAGATTTAGTGGGTTTTCATATTTTTTAATAGGTACTAATATTTCATCTTAAGCTACTTGACAATTGACACACAGCATGTTTGATTTAAGATTAACAGTATGTTAAAATTTAGTTATTAAATTAAATTATTATCTAATTGTAAGTAAAATAGTTACTTATTCTGACAATAAATTGTTAAGTTTCAGTTATTACCAAGAAATGAATTATTTTATTTTAGTACAGTGACGATCAAAGTACTTGTTGTAATGGTGAAAAATATGCAGTCACATCATTCCATGTTTATCACCACTGTAAATCCTTATGGGTTCCATTTAGTGTTTGTTCCAATCTAATGATAATTTTGTTGATATATTCTATGTGGGTCCAGGTTTCCACATGTGCCTGGCATTTTCAACAAGGAGCAAGTTGAGGCATGGAAGAAAGTGGTAAATGCTGTCCACGCGAAAGGTTCAATTATATTTTGTCAATTGTGGCATGTAGGCCGGGCTTCACATCATGGTATACCATTTAGTCTAGTAAGCACTGGCATGTCGTAGTGTTACTTTCTTTTTGTTGGAAAAATCACTTGTTGATATGTTTGTATAGCGTCGTGTCCTCATGTTTGTGTTTTGGTGCTTCCAAACATTTAACATTTACTAATGCAAATGAATGGCTATTATTTGAATGGCTGTTATTTGGTCATTTGATTGCTATATTAGGGAGAACAATTCAGAAATAATTGCTATTACTAATTAATTGTTCGTAAAACTGATATAAATATGAAAAATAAATAAATAAATAAATAAATAAGTGATACAAAGTTACAAAATGAAATGAATCTGCAGCATTGCATTTGTTAATTTGCATTATCTGAGATAAAAATATACCCAGAGACGGGATGATGACAAAATTGGCAATCAACTAAGTTTTTTGTTCCTATGGCTTCCATTGACATTTTATATAAGTAATCATTGATTAAAGCTAATACTTAAAAGGTTTCCTATGAATGCTGATACTGGTTTTAGGCAAATTTTCAGCATCTTTAGAAGTATACTTATAGATAAATCTGCAACTCTTCATTAGTAAAATTCATGATGTATAAAATGAGATACAAGTGACACATTAATACAACTTGTGCAACTGTATTATGACCAAATATTGACAAACTTTTGAAAATGTTGTAGTTCGATTTTTTCATTGTCTTTTTGTACAAATTCTACTAATCAAAAAGCATTTTCCTTTTACATTGTGTATTAGTTCACATTTAGTAAGTTTTCATGGATATACGCACAGTGCTTCAGCCTGGTGGGGTTGCTCCAGTGTCATCCACAGACAAGCCAATATCAAAGAGGTGGAGAGTACTACTGCCTGATGGAAGCTATGGGATTTACCCGAAGCCACGTCAATTGGAAACCTATGAGATACCGCAGGTGGTAGAACACTATCGCCAGGCTGCCTTAAATGCCATTGAAGCAGGTTGGTGAACCTTATTCATTAGAGGATTATGTGATTGTTTTGTTAGATAAGTAATTATGCTATTTTTACTTGAAAAATTCACATTATGAGTCTACGGATCTCATGAAGAAAAAATATTTTTCGTGGTATTTCTTACTTTTTTGTTGCTTGAATATGCTAGTTTTAGAGATACTCATATGGAAGATTTGGTGCTTCAATGCTCAAGCTATATATATTTTCAGTAAATGAATATGCATATATAACTGTTCCACCATTTTTAGATTAGTGAGGCTAATAAAAGATGGATGGAAATATAATTTGCTAAAATGTTTCATGGGCTAGGGTGAGGGGGATAATTTTGTATGTTCACACCCCAATTTTCTCCACATACTCAATTTCCCCCATTTTTATTGCACTTGTCAATGCCAATGTCACCACAATGGCTATTACTATATGTATTGTGGCAACAGAACTACAGTTAAAAGTTCTACATCCAAAAAATCAATGAGGTTTTTTTCTGTAAATTTCAACCAGAAACTTCAATAGACTGATTGCAGCTTCTAGTTTCAGTAATTTGACCAGAAATGGAGTAAATTCAGAAAGAGAGAAGATTACAGCTTGTCTGAGCTAGAGAGGAGTCAGCACATTAGGTTTATGTGACATTAATTGGAGCTTAGCAGCAATGGATCATGGCTTTGTTGCAATAGGACTAGAGGAGCCAGGACCATGTTGAGAGATGTTGCGACATATTAAAGTATGAGAGGATAAAAACGGTAGTGTTCCTATATGAGAATAAATTCAATGATAGAAGACATGAGGTGGATGGAATGAAGCTTGTTCCCTCTCTTTCTCCCCACCCCCATCAAAAAAAAAAATAAAAAAATTTGTGATATCCACTTGTGGGCTTGACAACTTCCTTTAACTAGCCTTCTTTTCATTTTAGGAAATTGGTGAAGTCATAATCCAGATACAGGATTCTCTGTTGAGAATCCGGCCATTGACAATCGGGTTCATTATTTTCTGAACTTGAGGGGGTCTTCTGTACTTTGACAAAACAGGGATAGGAAAATGGAACTACCCTAATTGGAGTGAAGATTTCCAATACACAATTTTAACGATAATAATATATGATTTCTGACATGTTATATCTTTGTATCACTTTAAATGTCTTCATTTGAGTTTTTCAAGCACAAGTAAACAGCACGTGTAAATATAATTACCTAACACCTACTAATGATGCAAAATTAACAGGTTTTGATGGTGTTGAGATCCACGGAGCTCATGGTTACCTGATTGACCAATTCCTCAAGGATGGGATCAATGAGCGCGAAGATGAGTATGGCGGATCTCTCGGAAACCGTTGCAAATTCATAATGAACGTAGTGCAAGCAGTTGTTTCTGCCATTGGAGCCGACAGAGTCGGTGTCAGAATGTCACCTGCAATTGATCATCTTGATGCGATGGACTCCAATCCACTCAGCCTAGGCCTTGCTGTGATCGAGAGACTCAACAGGCTCCAAATAGATTGTGGCTTAAAACTTGCGTATTTACATGTGACTCAGCCGCGATACACAGCCTATGGGCAAACAGAGTCAGGCAATCATGGTAGTCCAGAAGAGGAGGCGCAATTCATGATGACTTGGCGAAGGAGTTATCAGGGCACTTTCATATGTAGTGGTGGATTCACTAGGCAGCTTGGAATTGAAGCTGTGGCTCAGGGTGAGGCTGATTTGGTGGCATATGGCCGACAATTTATTGCAAACCCAGACTTAGTTTTGAGACTCAAGCTCAACGCACCTTTAAACAGGTATGTTCGGGCTACTTTCTATACCCATGATCCCGTTGTAGGATATACTGATTACCCATTCCTGAGTAGTAATAATGCTGCAGCTAACACACCTTTGTCACGTATGTAATCATGAAACAATTGGCACTGCTACGTATTTATAGGAGCCTACGTTTGTGCATTCAGTTGTATATCACAACTGTAACCTAGCTTTCTATGTCGTCCCTTCCATTCTGTATACTCTATTATGGCCTTCTATTGGAAATCCACTGTGCTCTGCCATGGCCTTCTGTCTTAAAAAGAGATTGAAAGATTTGATGATTGTCTATTTGATTGATACCAGTAATAATTATTCTTCTCATTAAAGGGGCAATCTGCACAAACAAACAATTTTTGTAGAGATAAATGCACTTTTATATCCTTTTAACCTGAAATGAAATGGTTGGAGAAAGCAAGTGTTCTATTTCTTTTTTGGGTACTCTGATGAAAATAATGAGTGGAGATGGTTGGTTGGAATCTTAATGTTTGCCGTAGTTTACTGTCCTGTCCATTTGTATGTTGTGCTGCTATTGGGTCTAAATTTGCATGAGCTGGGTTGGGACTTTTTAATTATAATTAAACTTTAAAAGTTCTCCGATTTGTCACCGAATCTTTTCAAATGTTTCCAAGTTACTATAAGAACCAAAATTAACAAAAATAGCACTGAAATGAGGGTAATTATTTCTTTAAAATTTCAAGTTAGCATCTCATTTTGACATTTTCTTGGCACCTTTTACCGAGGGAAAAAGCATCATTTTTCATACGTGTTAGCACTAATCAAATTCATATGATATTTCGTATAAATGGAGTCCATTTTATTTTTCTCATTGAAATATAAAATGGGATTGTATTTTACCATTTAGTTATGCAGTTTGACTGTACAGTTCTATTAAAATGTCCTATAAGCAATCAAAGTTTAATTTTATCGAAGAGGGAAGATTATATTTGTCAGAAATTTGAATGCACGGATAATTATTTGCAAACCTGAAAGTTTTATACATAATTCATTTCCTCACCTTAAAAGTGTCCGGCGGTGAAATTTGATCATGAAAAGTTCAAGTTTCACATTTTCGAGTATCAAAAGACTTACCAAGATAAAGAACATGATGAGAGAACCAACGGTACCCAATAATTAGTTTGTGTGCTAGGCTAAGGAAGAATTAAATCTTCACATTATTAATATCGAGAGCCCAAAAAACTAGCAATTTCTGAAAAAAAAAAAAAACCCAACTTACAACAATACATACATAGAGCTAAGGGTGTGTTCGGTAGAGATAAAAATCGGATTAAAATTGAAAAATTAGTCATTATTGTTGACTTTTATTAAACAAGTGAAATTCAATAATGACCATATTTTCAATTTTAATTAAATTTTAAGCTGTACCAAACAAGCTCAAATAGTTGATAATATTTTTTTTATTTTTATTTTTTGCCCCAATTTTCTATAATATTACTAAAACTCGACAAGCGTCCTCATAGATCGAAATACCTTTATTACAGTCATTATGACTTAAGTTCAAAACAACATACATTTATTGTTACAAACGGTTTCATATTAATTAAAAGTTAAGATTGTTTTTTTGAAAGTAAAAAATTCAATTGGTAAAAGTCAAAGTCAGATAGGGACTTAAATTGAATAAGTGATTTTATTGTAGCTTATTTTACAATTAAAAATACTTAAGGGTTAGAGATGAATAAAATAAAAATTTAGGGATTCAATTATTGGAAGTAGAGGATTAAATCTTATATTATATGAAGGTTTGAGAACTTACTTTGCAATTAGGGGTTAGCGGACCACAAAACCAATTCAATTCTCAAACATATCCATTTCTCACTTCACCAATCAGAAAGCTGAGAAAGTAAACCAAAGCAGGGTCCAAGAAACGGAGTGAAGATAGAAAAAGGGAAGAATAAAATGGTGAAAAGAAAAAGAAGAAAAAGGGGAAGGAGGAGGTGCCCATTTTGGGTGCTAACTCGACCTAGAGGCGAGGAGGAGGAGGTTTGAAAACCCTATCGACCATTATAGCTCGCAGCTCTTACTTCAAGAGTGAAAACCGTTATTTTTCAGAAAATAGGCACTTAATTACTTTACTTAATACTCCATCCATCCCATTTATATAACATTGTTTTGTTTTTTACATGAATTAAAATATTTTATTTGATGTTATTGGAAAAGCAATTTTTGCCAAAACTTTTCAAGTTTACTCTCATTTAATTATCAATAACTAGTAGTGAATTATTATTGGAAGTAGTTTAGAAATAAGAATATATTAGTAAACAAACAAAACAAAACTTTCTTAATAAAAAAAAAAAAGACTATATAATTGGGATGAGAAAATAAAGAAAGTTAGCATATATATATCGGACAAAGGGAGTACAATTTACCTGAAACGTCATTTATTATAGTGCATATTGCAAATCATATAAGTTGCAAAAGTTATTATTTCAAATGATTTGAGTTAGATAGCATGATTTTAAAATAAAATTTCTTGACCTCATTTTTCGTGATGCCAACGTGGATAACAGATGCATGGTCCATTCACGCCAACTCGAGCTAATTTCAGCGCGTTTTGACCAGAGAACCGGTACGGAAGAGGGGGGAGCATGAACGCGGGGATGTTTTACATCGCGAGATAAAAATGTTTGAACACCGACAATAGTGATTGAGATGATTGCATTAACAAACAATCACCAACAAAGTGTCAATAACATAAGATCAAACTAACAAATGTAGAACAATCAAGAAGATATAGTGTGAGTATTTTTTTTTGAAATGTATACTTGTATATTATAATCAATATTTAAAAGACCATTCATCACAATTTACAAAGAACACTTATTTATATGATTCTGGTCAACGTGATGATCGTTGGATCAAAATCACGTGATCTCATCTTTTTGACCGAAGCTTCACATCACTAAGTTTATCATACATTAAATATATTGACAAGGGGTTGTCGCCCTATACATTAGGTTGACGCACCTTACATTCTTTATTAGAAACGTTACATCAATCATTTTGAAAGATTGCCTACAAATCTTGTAAGAGACAGTTTCAACTTTAGGGACTTCAGATGAATTGAGGGCTTCGATTGGAGAGAACTTCGTATTGGTAGTTTTTTTTTGTGTGAAAAGCTTTGGCTTCTTCTTTGATTTCTTACATAACGCTTCAGTCATTTAGGCAATGCTTTGGCACAAGAGCTTTCGCCTTTGTTTGATTTATTTACATTTGACCAATTGGGTCTTTGTTGACTTTCCTTTCTACGTGGACTGCGACGTGGCACTTTCACTACAGCATTACTGTCGATGCGTAACAATAGTCCCCTAAGTCTAGACATGATTAATTATGTAATGCATGGACTTGTATGGAAATTTTTGTTGGGGGTGGTTTTTACATGCCTCTAAAGAGAATTACTCTCATTGTATCTTCTTGCTTTTTCTACATTTATTAGTTTGATCTTAGGTTATTAATACTTTGCTGGTGATTGTTTGTTAGCGTAATCATCTTAGTCACTGTCGAAGGGTCTCGACCATTTTTGTCTTGCGCCGTAAAGCATCTCCCGTATTCACGCCCCCTTCTTCAGTATCGGTTCTCTAGTCAAAACACGCTAGAACTTGCTTGAATTATGTGAGTGGGCCTGACATTTGTTGTCTAGGTTGACGTTGTGAAAAATGGGGTCAATAGATTGAAAGAAGCTGAAGCGGTTCATCTTCCCATACACGTAATCGCCACCGCATTTAGTGCGCAATGATAGCTGTCATATGTGTGTCCTGCGAAATTTAGATGCACTTGAGCGCGTGATGCAGATGCATTGATCTGGGCCGTAGAAGATGAACCGTCCGATGTACATAGTGGCTCATATTTAAATCTCAAACGAATGGTTAGATGGCCTAGATCGACATCTAACAGTTGTGATTAAGAGCTTCTACCTTTAAAAGGTGACAGTTTGGAGTAAAAAAAAATCACTTTTCCATTTATGAAATTAGCAATCTAATCTTCCAAATATCTCAATCTCATTTCTTCTTCTTCCTTTGCATTCGCAAATTCCGGTGAGTTTTCTTCACCGTTTCGTGTGCATTTTGTAAATAATTTAAACTTTAACTAAAAAACTGAATGTCATCTTCACATTCTGATATGGGGATTTTGATCTAAGCCAAATGGCTTTTGAGATGAGGTTGACAATAATGACAAACAAGATCGAACCGGTTCTAGCCATTAGTGCTAAACAAAGTGCTTTAGTTGTCAGGGAAGGTACGAGAAATGATGGGGTGGCTTGGGGGGCAGCCAAAATTCCTTCAACCGTAAATGCATCCCACCTAGCAAACTTAAGGGAAAAATATCGTATCCCATATGACATTGAACTTCTATCCCTCTTCCCCGATGAACGGTACCTCTCCGAGGTAGGGCTGCACCGCCATCAGTGAGTTCTTCCTTAAGGCTGGACTTCGTCGGCCTCTCTACCCCTTTTTAGAGCCATTCTTAGATTATACGAGCTAACTCTCACCTAGTTCGTCCCCAATGCTTGGGCCCAACTAGTGAAAACCTACTTTATGTGGAAGAAAACCTCCCTTGGAGAGGACATGCCCTTCCACATCTTTTAGACCATCTGCTAACCCCGGGTCTTGGGAAAAGAGGATCTCAAGGGTTAGTACTCGTTATGCCTGTGGGGATTATCTTAGGCCTTTTCTCTTCCATCAAATGATGGAAAGAGACGTGGTTCTGGGTGAGGAAAAATGGCAAGAGTATGAGGGTGACACAGTTCACCACGTGATAGTTTCGACCTCATACTCAGAAGCTCATGAGTGTTACACTTAACCTTATTTCTAATTAATGATGATTCTGATCTTAATCTTTTTTTTGATGTTTTGCAGGATCGGTAGAGCGCTTCGAACTTAGTCGAAATGAGCTGGAGGTTGTTGAGGACATTTATTGTTGTCCTTTATCTTTGCGATAGTTCGATCGTTTAATCAACTCGAAACGATTCTTTAAGGAATTTGGTTTAATGGTCCGAAGAACTAATGCCAATTTTCAACTTCTTTTTTTGTTGTTTTGTACAAACTGTTACTGACATTGTTTTTCTTTTTGTAGAAAACTTCAAAAAGATGAGGTATCCCACCCCTGACATCGCCACGATCCTCGCTGTCACCTCCACTATTGGGAGGAAATGGCTGTATCCCTCATTTGTTATAGCAAAATAGGTGAGGGACCAAGTGGAGAAAATCAGTTGGGTGGCTGACAGCCAGAGGAAGAAGGACGACCTCCATTGAAGGACAAAGGCAAAAAGATAGTGGAGGATCCAAGAAGAAACAATGATTCTCTACCACCGGAGAATGTGGGTCAATGGTCACCTTACCCCCTCGCTTCGAAGTCCCCAGTGGGGAAAAACTGATGGCAGCTACTATAGCTGCGGTGAAGGGGAGCCAGAAGAGCCCAACTGCAGTGTAGCCTTCAAGGTAGTGTAGTTGAAGAGGGCCAAATCTACGAGCAGGTCGACAACTTTTGACTCAACCCGTCAAGAATTCGCAGTCTCCCAATGGAACGATGAACTGGCTCCAAAAGTTTTGATGATGCTTTCTCCAAAACTGATACATCCACATTTCACAAATTCTGGACGAATAAATGGTAGAACTTCGTGGAGACCAGCGATGCAGTGGACCTTTTCGCCAGGCATGGAGGGCCTTTGGAGTGGCCATAGAGGCTGAAGCCCTCTTTAAAAACCTTCAAAACAAAAATAGAGAGTTTGCAAATAAAGCTTCTCAGACCATGGAGGCAGTCGCAAGGCCAAAGCTTAGGCTGAGGCAATATCTCTGAAGCTCGCTTGGCATTGAAGGGGATTGAAAATCTGAATAAGGAAGTCCACTTGTCCCCAAGTAAAGTGGCTTCTATGACAAAGTAGGTGGAGACTTCTAATGCCCATTAAAGTTGGCTGTTGAGGCCTTTGAGAAGGTAAATAAGGAGAATACTACCTTGAAGCAGTAGGTGGGGGAGATGAACGTTAAAGTTTTTGGCCTGACAAAAGAGGTTGAGATGGCGATGAAGGATGCTTAATCTGCTCATGATGAGGCTGTGAAGTACTACATTCCCAATTTCCACCTAACGGAGGAGTACTAAAGCTTCGCAAAGTACTGATGGATGTATGCTTACACCGAGATGGTGGAATGGATTGAAGTCAACTCTCAAGCTATCAGTACCTTTCAGTTGAGGTGAGAATTTCTGGAAGAGGGAGAATAAGAGCCTCAAACTCCAGTAGAGGATAGCCAAGTGATCGAGATTGAAGACCATACTGCTAAAGAAAATTCTGAAGTCGTGGCTCCCTATTGTTCCCTTTGTAGCTCTCCCTCCCCTACCTATTTAGCTGACAGGTTTTCATTTTTGCATTTTCTATGTAAATGGCTTCAGCCCACAATTGTAATTATTCATTCAATGAATGAAAATTTTCTTTTGTTTATATACTTGTGTGTTCTATTTACCTTTTTTGTACTTTCTTTACTACTTTACAATGTTCTTCAACCTATTTCATTTGCAATTCGTTATTTAAATTTGTAATTTTGCACAAGTGTTAGAAGGTCATTTACTTTTCTATCCCAACATGTGAACTTATTTTCACTTCAGCTTTACAGCACTCCAGCTTTATTGCACTCAAGACTTGTTTATTTGCAATTTGAGCAAGTGTTTGTAGTTCACGTGCCTTTTAGTTATTAAACGAGCATGCTGTTGAATAGTTCACCCATGCCGAGGCTTTCTTAACAACTTTTATTGTTAAGGGCATGTACCGTCCACTTCAAAAATAAGGAGGTGGTTCATTTTTGGATTCAGCTTTTCGTCGAAGTGTCCAAGCTTATCTACATAGGGACTATTCATATATGCGCAGATGCTCTCCTTTTGAATTTTGTCAATATGAGGTACTTATTTCTTTTATTTTTCGCAACTTGACTTAATTAAAACAAATTTAACTTGATAGAATTAACAACTTTTCTTAACATAAGGTTACGTGGTTCGCCCATGCTAAGGCTTCTTTAACAAATTTTGTCGTTAAAGGGATGTGTTATCCACTTCTCAAGTAAGGAGGTGGTCCCTTTTGGATCCAGCTCTTCATCGAAGTGCCTACGCTTCCTTGCATATGGAAGGTTCATCTATTCAGATGCTTCTCCCTTGACCTTTGTCAATATGAGGTATTTTTCTTTTACAAACACTTTAATAAAAGTCAATTTTATTGAATAAAAAACTATACAAACTGTATATTTACATTCTTACTGGTAGTATTTTTGTAGATCTGTCGCGTTCCATGGATGAGGTTGTGCCTTTCCATCCATATTTTCAATTTTATAAGTTACAGTCCGAACCTCTTCTTTGATGCTGTAGGGACCTTCCAAATTGGGACCAAGGGTTCCTACCCCGTGGTCTTTAGAAGATAAGATTAGCCTCTGAAGCGCTAGTTCATTCAAGCTAAATGACTTCTTCTTAACTCTAGAATTGTAGTATCTAGTCATTTTTCATTGGAAGATAGCCACTTTTGCTCGAGAATCATCCCTCCTTTCTTCAAGAATGTCTAGTTTGCACCTTTTCAACTTGTCGTTAGATATTTCGTTAAAATGAATGCCACGAGGAGATGGCATACCCACTTCAACTGGGCTCATAGTCTCAGATCCATAAACCATAAAGAACTGAGTTTCTTCTGTTGTTGTTCTGCTTGTAGTTAGGATGGCCTATAAGACTTGAGGTAGATCGTCGACCCAAGCCCCTTTAGAAGCATCTAACATTCTTTTCATCGTGTATTTGATAGTTTTATTAACAGCTAAAAGATTTTAAGATGATGTATTTAATGCTAAGTACGTAAGAAGCTTCTCCAAGATCTTTTATTTCAAAATTAGCAGATAAAATTTTCTCTGTCTCATGAAGTAACCCCAAGTCACTGCTAGCAAGCAAAATGTCATCAACATACAAGATAAGAAAAATAAAATTATTCCCACTGGTTTTGAGATAAATGCATTGATCAAGTGTATTTTCGATAAAATCAAGAAAAGTTACAACCTTGTCAAACTTCAAATACAACGATTTCCAAAATTATTAATGAATTATTATTTTTTTTTTTACCAAATACTGAATTTCATTTATTTATTTTTTTGCCACGAGGGGCGCTGCCTCTCGACCCCGCGACCTGACCAGTCAAGTCGATCACTGCCGAACTGTTGTCCCTAGACCCCACGAGGGAGTGCTGCCCCTCCACTCCCGTGACCTGATCGGTCAGGTCGATCACCATCAGGGGTGTTGCCCTTGGACCCCACGAGGGACGCTGCCCCTCAACCTACCCGACCTGATTGGTCAGGTCGACTGTCGTCAGAGACGTTGCCCCAGACCCCACTAGTGAGCGCTACCCCTAGGCTCTCGCGATGACAGTTGGCGGCGTTGCCTCGAACCCATGAGATAAAATATTGGGTACGATGAGTTGCGGTTCAACTTAGAATGGTGACCGTCATACAGTTAATATATAGGATGTGCGTTAGTTGGCTTTGAAATTGAAGACATTGATTTGAACTTTCAGATTCTTCAGATGGGGCTATGCTACTTACCAATTAATAAGCAATTTACGACATGGTTCACTTTATTTGTGTATTTTTCATTAAATTTTGCTAAGTAAGAATTAATTAGTATGTTTCTAAAAATAACCAAAAATCAATTAACGCTATTACATAGCCAACTAGACTACAACACGTGTTTTGCACGTATGTTGACTAGTATATAGTATAAAGATATTAGTAGTATATGATACACAGAGCTCTTGAAAATTGTGAACTAAGGTTTCACGGGAAACACCGTCGCTCTAGCGCCATGAGGGCGACGTGGGACAATGATTCTGTTTTGGATGCTCGATTATCAGCTTGGCGACATGCTAACGTAATTTTGGTGTCTTTTTCTTCTTGTTCCATACTCGAACCTAATGATTCCTAGTTCATCTATACAACATCCGAATAGACTCCCGACTTTTATAACTCTCTTATTAACATTAATTTTGTCTACAGTCATGCCAATGCAATGAAACCTAATATGTGATAAGATAACTATTTGAACTTAAATATTTAAAATGGGTAATTAGCACGTAAAGTTCTTGCCTCTCACTATTGTTGTGAAAAATGTCCATAACTTTCATTTTTTGGCATTTTCACCCTTAATTACACCTGTAATTGCGCAAAACATCCCTTTCATCCATTTCCATCCAATTTCTCAATAAAGAAATGTGAAATGATGAATATACTCTCATATTTAATAAATTATTTAGGACTTGTTGGTAATTCTTCTTAAAAAATTAGGACTATGATTGCAATTATTTTCTTGTTGTTTTATTTAACTATGAGGGTATATTTGTCATTTTATAACTTTTTATAGAGAAATTGGATGAAAAAGATGGAAGGGATGTTTTGCACAATTAAATGTGTAACTAATGGTGAAAATGTCAAAAATGAAAGGTATGGACCTTTTCAAAATAAAAGTGAAAGGTGGGGACTTTATGTGCTTATATTTCCATTTATACTGTAATAGAAAAGTATAAATAAAAGAGGAATTAGTTCAAATGGCCTCCCCACGATCTCTTTTTATTCAAATTGAAATTACCTTTGACGAAATTCTCAAAAATAAAATGAGATTTAATTATTTAAAAATATAAAATGACCACTTTATCCTTGTCTTGTAAAACCAAATTGAAGAAGAATATTGGAGATTTATTCACGTTAAAACCATTTATCCCCAAATTGAAAATTGAAAAGGGGTTTTTACATCTCCATTCTCAAATCAAATCTACCTTCTTCATTTCCCCTCAATATTGGGTTTCACGAGCCAATGAACAATGCGATCACATGCTTGATGAAACATAGCAATGCAATAAAAATTGGGAGTAATATACTGTGAAGGAGTGCGAAAAAGGGAGACGTGTTCTTCATCTCTTAGCACCATTTCCAGTTATTTCTACAAAGATAAAAGTCATTTTCTTCATCACCAAAATTGGGAGGTAATATCATATATTTATTTAGAAACATGATTTAATTCTGTTCAGCTCTATTCCTTGATTTTTGACTCGATTTGATTGTGTGCAAATGATTTAATCTCAAACGCTTCCCAGCTTTTAGCTCCTTAGAATTTTTTTTTTTTTTCCAAGATTGTTGTTTCATGATGGTAATTTTCCTTATGCAACAACTATTTTCTGTCAATATATTGCCTTTAGAACTGGCCGCACTAAAGTATAATCTATGATTTACCCCTCATGCCAACTTGCTTGAATTAAATATTCATTGTCCACGTTTGTGATATGATGAGAAAATCACATCGGAGAATGAGAAACCTCACTTAACCATAACACCCAGAGAAACAAACAAAAATTCCAACTACTGCCCAACTTCAAATCAAATGCTAACTTGACTAACATTCTCAGTTTGATTCAATATATGCTAACTTGTCGTCCTACACATTGTGCGTGGTTGGAGTAGTAGAGCGTGGATCGATAAATATTTAATTCAAGCAAGTTGTCTTTAGAATTGGCTGCCACTTGACTAACATTCTCAGATTTGTTTTAAGAAAGGCCAATAGATTTTTTATTTCTCTTCTGTCAATTGATGTGCAAAGTCTTGCATTTCCTTCACAAGGATACACCGCTAAATACCATTTGAAATATTGTTGTTGATTTTGGCAAAAATGGCGACTTTACCATACGATTTTATATTTCTTCTTGTTTTGCATATAAAATGGCCACTTCACCATATGAACCGTCCTTACACATTAGAGTAAAACTTTTAAGAGAGTGATATGTACCTAAAATGAGGCTTAAAATTGATATCATACTTTCTCTACAATGTAATCCTTATTTGATAGGATGAGATGGAAGTAAAAGACGACATTGAAGATGGCATAATTGACATGTTGCCCAAATATGTATGTTTGCAACTGTGACGATTAAAGATATTGAATGTAATTGAAATTTATATATTTCAGGCCATTACAACTTTCAAGTTTAAATATCGTACATGCCCAGGATAATGATATTGTTCCATGACCAATAAAATGACATTTCGGTCATTATGTCAAAATATAAGTACTGGTTCATGTAACGATATAGTGACTCAAAACGATATTGATATCGTTTCAATACGAAAATGCACTCAGTCATATAATGACATTGAAATCATTCCCGAGACACAAAACGATATTGATATCGTTCCTGTACGAAAATTGCATTGATTAACATACCGATATTGAATCCTGAGACACAAAACGATGTTGATGTTGTTTTCATGCTAAATAAACATTGCTTTACATATTTTCATCATGACATTGAAATCGTTATAGATTAGTCCTTTCGATAAAAATAAATAAATAAATAAACTTGCACCGCGCAATGTAGGGTGTTATGATCACGCGTCTAAAGGACAATTTGTTCTTGAATGGTGAACAACTCAGAGGTGCGCGAACACCGATATAAACCACGCTTACGCACCAAATCACTCCAAAAATAACATTGTTGTAGTTTCTTTTAATACGTAATGATATTAATATCATTATCCATCAAACTCATGAAATAACACAACAGCAATGAAGTTGTTTCAATACAATCTTTATGACTTTGATATCGTTCTAGTTCAAATCATAAGTACAACGAAATTGAAGTCGTAAGATACGAAACGATATCAATGTCGTTATGCATCAAATACACAAAATAAAATAACGACATCCATGTCGTGTCAGTATAAATTCGACGAGATTGAGATCATTCAAGTTCAAATCATAACTACAATGACATTAAAGTCGTTTCTTTTCATATAAAAAGACTATCATTTTGACTAAAAACGACGATTCGATTGTCAACGACCGCCACCATACCTTCGACATACATAGGACGATCGAAAGAGGTTATCAAATGGGTTCAATCTCACTCCAAAAAAACTACATGAACATTTGTGTTTTCATAGTTATCTAGCACCTTCCAACTATTCTGACAGAAAGAAAGTATTTTCATTCGCTCTTTCTAAGCTGTTCGAGTGATATCAACCCACTTGATAATCTCATTTGATAGTCCTATGTATGCCGAGGCATGCTGCATGGCCGTGGATGGTCGAATCATCAGTTTTAATAAAAACAATATAATTATCGTTTTACAAAAACTAAAACAATATTTATGTCATTTTAGTTATGATTTAAACAATATATAATGATATCGTAATGTATCAAACCTATGAAATAATATAACAACGTCCATATCATTTTAGTATAAATTTGACGAGTTTGAAATCGTTCCAATTCAAATCATAACTACGACGAGATAGATACCGTTCCTTTGCATAGAAAATGATAATTATATCATACTGATCACCAATGATGTGTGTAATTCAAATCATAACTACGACGACATAGATATCATTTATTTTCATACAAAATGATATCATTTTGGCTAAAAACAACTATTCGACTATCTATAGCCACCCGACATGCCTTCAACATACGTAAGATGACCAAAAGAGGTAATCAAGTTGGTTGATACTACTCGAATGACTTAGAAAGAGCGAACAAATATACTTTCTTTTTGTCGAAATAGTTCGAAAGTGTTATACAATCATGGGAACACAAATGTTCTCGTAGTTTCTTTTAAGTGAGATCAACCCACTTGATGACCCATTTTGATTGTCCTACATATGTTAAATGCATGTCGGGTGGTCGTGGATGGTCGAATCATCCTTTTTAGTAGAAATAATATAACTATCATTCTATATAAACTAAAACGATATATATGCCGTTTTAGTTATGATCTAAACAGAAATGATATTAGTGCCATCAAAATTGTACTAAAACGATAATGTATCATTATGTATCAAACCCACGAAATAATGTAACGACGTCCATATCGTTTTAGTACAAATTTGACGAGTTTGAAATCGTTCCAATTTAAATCATAACTACAACACACAGATATCATTTATTTTCATATAAAATGATAATTATATCATTTCGACTAGAAACAACTATTCGATCATCCAAAACCACCCAACATGCCTTCAACATATGTAAGACGAATGAAAGGGGTCATGAAGTGGGTTGATACTGCTCGAATGACTTAGAAAAAGCGGATAAATATACTTTCTTTTTGTTGGAATAGTTTGAAGGTGGCATAAAATCATGGGAAGACAAATGTTCCCATAGTTTCTTAGATGCATGTCGGGTGGTCGTGGGTGGTCAAATTGTCGTTTATAGTAGAAATATTATAACTATCATTCTATATAAACTAAAATGATATACATGCTGTTTTTAGTTATGATTTAAATTGAAATGATACCAGTGTCATCAAAATTGTGCTCAAATGATAATATATTTTTATGTTTCAAACCCATGAAATAATATAACGACATCCATATCGTTTTATATAAACTAAAATGATATGTATGTCGTTTTAGTTTTGATTTAAATTGAAACGATATCAATGTCGTAAAAAATGTTTGAAACGATAATGATATCATTATGTATCAAACCCATAAAATAACATAATGACATCTGTTGACCCCAAAAAATGTACCAGTGATGCGGCCAACAGATCCCAAGGCCTCTCACGTCCATGTAAGCTGGAATCCCGCACTCTTGGATAAACTGTTATTCACACGTAGCCTTCTCCTGGAGGGGTGGAGTTGGCCGCGGGCACTGCGATGATCAAGTCAGTTGATGAAGTAGTTTTAGGGTATGCTAGAGCTTTAAACATGAGCCTCCATCAAGGGAAAAAAGGGGGTCGGCTTTTGGGTAAAATCTAAAGTGTGTGCGTGTGGCAAGAATATAGATTTGAGAGTCTTAACTTGCATTACCTTTGAATGGCATTAAGTGTGAGCTTTTATACTTGGGCAAAATGAATGGAGTCCATTGGATGATAGTGCATGTGGCCTCATCTAGACGGTTTCCCTTTCTTGTCATATACATCATTCAATCCCAGCCTTAAATGCTATTACCACTTTTGTGTCCATATAGCCTAGCTTTCACTTTAGACTTGACCAAATAGGATGAAGGCGATGGTAGTAACAATGAGTTATCTTGTCAACTCATACGGTATGAGATCCTTTCAAGATCTTCCAATTACCTCATCTTGGGCTAGTTCTATCCATGGGGTCTGTATGCAAAAGGATCGGTCTAGGTGACGGGTCGTTTGTACATGAATCAATTCGCCTGCTTTCTTAGGCCAGCGTATGAAGCATGAGCCCTCGAACTGTTAGCCCGTAAGTTAATTGTACCTCTTTATAGGTCCTAGTTTTTCAAGGTGTAACAACAGTTCCAGATGTCTAGGTATGATTATTTATATAATGTGTGGACTTTCAAGTTGAAACGGTAGTAAGAGTTTCCTTGACGAAGTCAAAACCTGTGATGAGATAAAGTAGTGAGAGGTGAAGCCCTTGGACTAGACATCGAGCCTTTTATAACATTGAAGCTTATGATAAGGTTTAAATGACTTGAGGTGAGGCCCTTAGATCACATGTCGAGCCTCTTAAGACGTTGAATCCTATGATAAGGTTTAAATGACTCGAGGTGAAACCCTTGGATCAGATGTCGAGCCTCTTATGATGTTGAAACATGTGATAAGGTTTAAACAACTGGAGGCAAGGCCCTTGGATCAGATGTTGAGCCTCTTATAATGTTGAAACTGTGATAAGGTTTAAATGACTCGAGGCGAGGCCCTTGGACTAGATGAGCACTTTGGGTAGCGTGCCCTAATGATTTGAAATATAAATTGGTTTCCAATGACAAATAGCTGGGTAGTGTGACATTTTTCCAATGTTCGAGCTACATTCACATTTAATGCACAATGATGATAATGTTTTACACTTGGCGAGGCATAGCGAACCTAGGGTGTGTGTAAAACATGATTTCATCTGGGTCCTTGATTCGAATTATGAATAAGTACCTCTTGGTATTTAATGTGATTTATGAGACTATAGTTGTATGACCTAGATTAAAGGGGGAAGGGGATCCAATGGTGGGGGTTCATTTACCCATCATATATAAAAGGCCCAAAACCTACCATTTTATTTTTTTCCACTCTGCGAAAATCAAAAGTTATAAAGCTCCAAGTGTTGAAAACCTTTGAAACCTTTCAGAACCCCCACTGTTTTTTATCCGACGAGTAACTCCGTGTTTTTCCACTTTCAGGCATCCAAGATCTATGTAAGTACCCAAATATTTTCAGACTTTCCACTTTATTCGCTAAAAATAGCTTCCACTTCAAAGAAGGCTTCCGGGGAATCTCCCCAAGTAGATATAACATTGATTTGTGCCGAGGTGGGCGTGCCTTTCATAATCCCTACTAAAAGGATTATGGAGGCCCCTGATATTGCATGGATGATGCCAGATGGTCCCATAAACTTTAGTATTAGATGGGGAACTTCCTTGTGGCCAACAGACATAAATGAGGGTGATCTCGAGACCTTTAAGGAGAGATATATAATTTTTGACAATATTGAGATGTTTGTGTTGACCCCTGAGGAAAAGGGTCTATTTTCCTAGGGAGGGGTGTATAGCAGTAAGTGAGGCTATCCTAAGTATGGAGATCAAGCTACCATTACACCCCTTTTTTAGGTATATCCTTAGGCGGTACAACCTCATCCCTACCTAGCTAGTAACCAATGCATGGAGCCAAATGGCAGGGGCCTTCCTTTTTTGGAAGGAGGTCACTCTTGGTGATGATATGCCTTTCCACGTTGTCCAAACCTTGTTCCAACCCCAACCCTCAAGTGGGAGGAGTGATTGTAAGGAATGGTACTGTATGAACCCCTAGGACCCACGCTCTCCCTTCATTTGGGAGACTCCAACCTCCATCAAGAACTACATCCATATCGTTTAGTAAAAATTTGACGAGTTTAAAATTGTTCCAGTCAAATCATAACTTCAACAACATAGATATAATTTCTTTTCATACAGAACGATTTAAAACGTTTTGACTAAAACTTGTTATTATTTGAACTGAAACGATATTAATGTCATCAAAATTATATTGAAATGATATGAATGTCTTTATGTTATTTCACGAGTTTAACACATAATGATATCAATATCGTGACATATTTAAAAAATGATATTTATGTCGTTTTAGTTATGATTTGAATAGGAATGATTTCAGTCTCACCAAATTTGTACTGAAATGATATGAATATCATTATGCTATTTCGTGAGTTTAATATTTATGATTTGTTGTTATTTTTTGAAAATTGCATGAGAATTGAATGAAGGACGAGTGTTTGGGGACCGAAACGTTAAACTTAAGAAAATTTGTCTGGTGTGTGTGCCTCTGAGTTGTTTACCACCCACGAGAGCAAATGGTCCCTTGGATGCATATGCGACTACCCCCCATGTCGTGTGCGCTATGAAAGTTTTTTATATAACAACTTCCATGTCGTTTTATTGGTCTATAGTGATTTCAATGTCGTTATAAAAATAATAATAAAACATTATGCTTTCATATTGGAACAACACTAATTTCGCTTTGTGTCTCAGGTAGTGGTGGCAATGGACCGAGCCAAGCCGGCTCGGCCCATACTCAGGTGAGCTCGGCTCGTCACTCACGAGCCGAGCGGGCGCTTCGCTCGTGGGTTTTTGGGTGAGCTCGGCACGATCGGCTCGGTCCATACTCGGGCGAGCTTGACTTGTCACTCACGAGCCGAGCGGGTGCTCGGCTCGTGGGTTTTGGACGAGTTTGGTTCGTGCCCGAGTTCGCCTAAGACGAGCGAACGGTTGGCTCGTTGGCTCATCCTTTTTTTTTAATTACTAAACTTAAAAGTTTAAAAAATATATATACACAAATATTATCTAATTGTTTTTTCAAATATACATTTTTCAAAAAAAATAATTTTTAAAATAAT
>CAIGRO010165873.1:0-11898 GCA_903798355.1 Fraxinus baroniana | reverse complement strand
CCCTGCCACTCTTTCTCAGTCGAGCAGGTCGCACCGGGCTTGCCTAGTCTGATTTATCTCTCTTATGTGATTTGCGGGTTACTGCACATGGTGCGAGGTTTACCCAATGCACACGGATAACGGCTGCGGGTTCTTATATCAAAAAATAATAATAATAAAGTTATTATTTTTATTATTATTTTGCATTGGAACCTTCATGAACAAGGTTTCTAGTCAACCTGCTTCTCTTACCTAACATATTACAATAATATTATGATAGAATCTGAAATTTCGGATTGTGTTGCTCTTGTCAACTATGATAACTTATAAAATTATCCAACATTTTTACAGTAGTAAGTTGGTATCTAAGTTCTAACCTTTAAGAAGAACGTTAGTTCTCAGAACTTAATTATAATTTTGAACACTGCTCCAGTTGGATCTCTCTTCATAAAGTAAGAAACCCGCGAGTAATGTGACGAGCTAACATAAGACTTAAAACAATTTGTTTTGTCGGATATTGATAGTGTAACTATAATGCGAAAAGAATAAGTTATTCATTTTAAAATGTTAGGATCCGTTTAATAGGCAAAGGTGGAAAGGAATTCCAATTTCGTGTTTAGTTGAAAAATAAAAACTCACCAAGCCCATATAAATTCGTTTTCCATGAAAATAAAGAAAATGTAGCTTAAACTGGTTATACCTTGCAATTCGATTTTCATTTTCACGTTACAATCAAACAGTCAAAGTGGATTTGATTTCCTCGAACGTGACGTTTTCCATGAAAAATGTGACAATCAAACTGGGCGTTAAAAATCATAACAAGAAATGCAAGACTCTGAACTCTCTTGCTAGGTAGAAAACCCTATTTTGGATCCTCATATACATCATCTTAGGGTTTATATACCCATTACATCTTCAAAACATCTATTTTATGTGTCATTTATTGATAAAACAAATTTGTCTAATTAAATTATGAAGACTAAGTCGATCCCAACTGGATTCACTAGTCAGCAGCATCCAGAATATAGAACAATACAAAAGAGATGTCTATCAAAGGTATATCTCATTACATAATGTCACGTTAAAATAATAGTAAGCCCCTGTTACAGCCACGTTATTTCCACAAAAATGCATGTATTTGTTTGATGTGATGGAGAATATGTAGTTGAAGAATGTTTAGTTAAAAATGAGTAAAATAATGAGAATGAAAAATAATGTGACTCAAATAGGGGCTGAGCTTTTTTCAGCCGTTCAATTACCCTATGCAATTCTTCTGAATTTCGAATAATATTCAATATTATTATCTAAAATAAGTTGGTCTAAAAGAATAGCATTGGAGGTCCTCAATTTATGAGCGTGTTCGGTTCCAATTAAACTCTAATTAAAAATATAGTCGTTGGGTCTCGTGATACGTTTTTTGTTGGAAACGAAAAAAATTGAAAATAATGAGGACCAAACAGATACCAAAATGTCTCGTCAAGCGCAATGTAACAGTAGTGACATTTTCTCTCGTACCTCTTCCATTTTTTACACAGAGAGCGTTTTCGTGGTTACAATCACCTGGGTAAATGTTTTCTCTTCTAACCGATATCACATTTAAGAATCCAGTTCGAGAGCGGATAAAGCAATTGTCCAATTTTCTTTTTGTAGTTGCTTCAACTTTCTTTAAAATAAGTTAAAAATTACTTTTTAACTATTAATAAAAAAAGTGACTTGTCGAAAATTTGATAAAAATAAATAAAGCCACGACGTGGTAAACAGCTTCTCTTCATGAAACAATGCTGAAAAACAGAGTTACAAACATCCATAGTAAGGATGACACGACACGACATCTCAAAATATTAACAGATCTTCCCATTTTACCCCTCACATTTTCCTAAACCATGAAAATAACAAGATAAAAAAGCGAAATAATTACATAACTTGCCATGACTCGAGGGTAGGAAAACTACAAAAAGGGTCGATGCTAAAACCAGCTGCGCCACCGTCAGCCACCACCGTGGACGGCGGAGGAACATTAATTACTGGCGGCTGAACAAGTTGCTGGTCCAGTAGATAAGATGAAGTGTCAAGAGTAGGCAAGGTACAACCCGTTTGAAACATGTAGTTTGGCCTATGCGGATCGGGATTCAGCACCGGCGAAACCGGTACAAATCCATTTAAATCGCCACCGAATCTTACGCCGGTCACCTGCTGTACCATTTGCCTGAAATTCGCTGGATCCGCAGTAATAAATGTCGTCATAGCGCGCTTCGATGCACGCGATTTACGTTTGGTGATTCTCCCAGTTGGAGCAACGCTGCGGCGTTTGGAAAAAGGAACTTCATTTTCTGAACCGCCGGAAGGGGTCGGCGCTTGAGACGGTAATGACTCGATCATTTCGGTCGATGTGCAGTCTATTGGAGAGGAATTTGTATACGATTTCGTTAAAGCTTTTGTTAGGGTCTCTGTTTCTTTGGTGAAGAAATCAGATATCCAACCATCCGCCATTCCCAGACCTAACCTCCATGGCTGCTGTTCAACGGTAAGAAGATTATCAGACGCCGCCATTCTTAGACTTTGTGGAGTAAAAACCAAGTTCGCAATGAAAATTTGATCAAACTAATCGAAAATAACAAACAAACAATCGAAACTAGCTTATTATATCAAGCGAAAAAAAGGAAATGGTTGAATAATACAGATTCTTTAGAGAAAATACAGTGAGTTGAGAGTAGAGATAAGAGGAGAAAAGAAGGGAAAAGTGTAGTGTAAGGGGGGAGGACGAGGGAATAAATAAGGCGGTGCAGGGGTGGAAAAAACCGCGTTCCTCGGGACACTCACGAGGTAAATGTACGGATATTTTTAAACCATGGTTTAATTAATTACATAAGATATAAATATCTACGTTTTAAGCAAGGAAAACTTAACATTAAAATTTCGTATTTTTTCCTTCGCAGTATTTTTTCCTTCAATCTTGCTACATTTGTCAAACAATTTTATCATCTTCTTCACGTTACATTATATTATTGGTCAGTTTAAAAAAATCTCAACACCGATATCCAATCACTTGTAGTCACATTTCAGCGAAGTAGATTGATTCAGTTTCCTTTGTAGTGTTGTGCTATACGTATATAATAATTTATATAATTAATTATCAATATAGATGATGTGGCAGGACTCAATTGGATCAAAATCTCATCAATCGAATAATTTTTCCACATACATTTGACACATTATCATTATTTAAACAGTTATGTATAAGAAGCATTTTTTATGAACATGTTATGCTACATGGACATGATAATTTATATAATAGTTTATCAATAGATGATGTAACGAGATTTAATTGGATCAAAATATCACCAATCAAATAATATCTTCACCTACATTTTGACACATCATATTATGTAAAATATTGTGTAAATAGTTATGTATGAAAAGCATTTTTCCATGGAGTTGACGTTCATTTCGACAAAAATAGTCTAATAGTGATTGAAGTAGGCGAAACACGAGGAAAATTGATGGTTGGGAGCGGTTCCAACAAGTTTGAGGGCAAGTTTGGAATTGGGGATGAGTACGGTTTGGTGTTATCGTTTTGGAAGATGCTACGTATACCAAAACACTTACATAAGGCCCCGCGCCCCCCAATAGGGGGCCACCACGTATTGTTTAGGTAAAACATTATGTAAGTGTTTTGGTACAAATAGATAAATCCTATCGTTTTTCCCTTTTTATTTTCATTTAGCTATTGTTTCTCTTTTAAAATTAAAACTCTTTATTTCTCATATTTATTTTCAATCACATTTACGTAATAAAATATTTTGCACGTGATCTAAATTTTTTTCATACTTTTTAACTACATATTTTCCAAAAAATCACCGTTCAAAATATCATTTTTTCCAATTTCTTTTTATAATGATCATCAAAACATGGACTTAATTTAAAATATGGGTATGCTAGTCTTTTGAAAATAACATAAAATGGTTGAGAAGCCTAATGCTACATTCTGGAGCAACTAGAGGTCTCTCAGCTTTCATTCACAACAGAGACCGCGGAGAATGTCAAGAATAAGTAGAAATAGAAATAGAATGGTCGAGATAGAGGTGGCAATGCCGGCTCGGCTTGTATGCACACGAACTCGACTCTTCAGAGCTGGCTTTTCAAGAGCCAAGCGATCGAGCTAACGAGTCACTCGATCCGTTTGCCACCACTAGATCGAGATAAGTTTAAAGGGTAAAGAGTTGGAATCGCATAAATTATAAATTAGTTTTTTTTTTACTACATATGTAGTGCTCGTGCCGTTAATTAAAAGTGAAGGGTTCCGACAATGAAGCCGTGTTATAAGCTCGTGTTTCAATGAACGCGTAAGCGCGAGTCCCAAGTATATCCTTTTTAACGTTATTCTACTGTCGCACTGTACTGTGCCGTTAACCCATGTGACTTGGGAAAGCTGAATAATGAGAAGATATCTGAAAATAGCATAGTCAAAAGAAGGCAGAGGAATCTGTTAATTGATTAAATTATTAAACATGCCGCGTCTACATCATCACTTAGAACGTGTTCGGTGAGATTAAAATTGAAAATATAATCGTTATTGTGTTTCACTGATCTAATAAAAATCAACAATAACGATTAATTTTTTCAATTTTTATCCGATTTTAATCTCTACTGAACGAACTCTTAAACTTTATCACGTATAACATATTGAACAATTTAAAAAAATAATTTTTTTTCTTTAATCCTTTTTTAACAACACATCAAATGTTAGAGTGGATGTACACTTATACATCTAGCATTTTAGTTAAACTATGAATAAAAAGAAATGAGTGATGGATGAGTAGTATTTATTGTCTTTATTTTATGACCAATGTTATTCACAGTGAAAGCCACATATGGTAATTCTACGTGGTATACACATGACATTTTGTTATTTAATGCATTAATATGATATTTTTTATTGCTTTATGTATCAAATAACAAACGTTATGTGTATACCACGTAGGACGACTACTGATAATTTTTATTGTGAATAACATTATTCTTATTTTATTCAAACATTTGCATTTTTACTTTGTAGTAAAAGATTTCCTCTAATTTCATCGCTAATTATCAGGTCTCTAGCGTGTGATCCTATGTTTGACACCCATTTTGGAGGAAAATTTGGTTTTTGAATAGTAATTGATGGAAGAATGTGTGGTTAAAAAGTAAGGAGAATTTTTGGGTTTATGTATAATATTATTTTATTGATAGAATGTGTGGTTGAAATAGAGAATGAGAATAAAAAAATGGATGTCAAACAAAGGCATAATTTCATTTAAAGAGGGATTAAATTAATACGTTAAAAATAACAAAAAAATAAAGTCGTTGCCAATCTCCTATTCTTTTGCAATTGAAGAGAATGATGTTTGGAACTATGACGAATTGATAAAAGGGTATGATTAGACGGCAATGACAACTATGAAACGATTAAATGAGTAAGAAGAACTCGAGGTCACACATTAGCCAATTAGGGATAGGAAAGCGTACGATGATCCCGAGGTATAAAAATGGAGTGGTTGAAGATGATTATATATATACAAGTCATATACTATTTGCATAACAAATTGCAAAATAAAAGATCACATCCAACAAGACTTGTCTTTATATTTTAAAATTTGATGTTGACATGAAATTTTTAATCAGTTCGTCGTGTTTTAATTGAATGAAAAGTTCATAATTCTTACTCGATGTCACACTTAAGTTCCCAACATTTTCATTGTATTGTCATATCACGTCTTTACTAACAAAATTCCTCGCTATTTTTTGAATAAGCAAAAAGATATATACAAATTATGATTAAATATTTATTCATCGTTTTAAAATACACTAAAAGAGTGTTAGATAAAAATCGTCATATAAATAAAATGGGCTAATTATTAAAAAAATAAAAATAAGAACGCTATGGGAAATAATAAATGTTATAAACTGTCCTTTTGATGAAACAAAAGACACGTAGCAATCATCGCCTTCAATGCTACCTGATCCCTATAAGTGGGGCGCCTATGGGCAGTGTCGCTAATGAAATTGACCGCTGTCTCAACTCACTGGTATATAATCCATCGTTTTTGCGTGTGGGTCCAAAGGGTCTTTTTCAATTAATCGGTGATTATTATTTATTATTGCACGCTTTTACCCTTTCTATATAATTCCACTAGAATTATATATATTCGAATATTTCATTTCTTAACTAATTAACCACGATTTGACAATTATTATTTCAACATTCTTCAATTTTCTTATTCATTTTTAACCACATATTTATCCAATAAAATATTTTACACATAAATTTTAAATTTTTCTTGCTTTATTACCACTCATTCGACAAAAAATTGATCATTTAAAACTTCAGTCTCTCAAAATAAATGAGAACCCAAAACTTGTGGCTTAGACATGACTCAGGTAAAAAATGGCCTTGAGTTTTTTTGGCCTAAGCCAAACAAAAGCTAGACTGAAAAATCTTTGCTTGATTCAGACTTTTGACTTGAGCCTTATCGAGAAGAACGACTCGATATTTTTTTTCGTTTAAAGGAAGCTAAGCGGCCTACATGTAGCTACTCTGCTTATTTCATGCATTCATGTTGCCTTTTGTTTTGACTGCCTGCGTTTTATGCAAGCAGCTAACACGGGGTCTGCTAAGGCTCAGACCGATGCCAAAAAATGAGACTCGACTCGAGCCGGCTCAATCTTTTTTCTGGTTGAACTAAGGGTCGCCTGAGCCAAATTGACCTCCCAACATCAAACTGGAGTTAAATTAAGTTTTTTTTTTAAATGAAAAATAATATTATTCTTCACTAATGGAGATTATTGTGAATCCTTCCATTTATTATCCAAATGTACATTCTTACTAGACGTTTGATGGTCTCTGCAAAAACATGAAATACATTAGTTAAACTAAGAATCTCAAAATTAGACAAATTGTCCATATATCGGTTTCATTAGTCAACTACAATACATAAGAAAGAGTTTAATGCAATGAGTTTGTGCGATATTATGACATTGCCTTTGTTTGAAAAAAAAAAAAAAAAAAAAGAGTTTAATGCATAATTTCAGCATCCTAGAATATGAAAAATATAAATAATTGTGATGGAATTAATGCAAAGAATAACGTTACCCTGGTTTAATCTCATTATTTTCTAAATATATTTCTTCTGCCTTCTTTTCAATCACAATTTTCAATAAAATAATGTTATAGGTAAATTCAAAAAAAAATCTTACTTTTTGACTACACATTCTTCATCAATGATCAACCTGCTATTTCAAAATGTATTCTTACAATATAATGAAACTCAAACAGGCTCTATTTTGAAGAATCGGGATGTTACAAGGTTGTATATCCATTTCTGGCCAGTTCAGTCAAGTATTTTTGAAGTGGACAGGATGAAGCGTGATTACAATATCGTGCTTTGTTCCATTAATTAATTATGATTAAAATAATAAAAATATAAAAATTAAAATATAATTAAAGGATTGGTGATATTCGGGGGGTCCCATACTCCCGAATACTATCGAAGACAGGGTAGTAACTAGTAAAGCCAAATCCTCAGTTTGTATGCAGAAGGAAAAGAAGGGAATGAGACAAATTTCATTTGAATTTTCAAATAAAGAGCTAGCTAGCATAACGTTATCGTGACAGTAGCATGACGTTAGGGTCTGTTTATAATAGTTCTCAGATTCCCCTTTTTTGGTGAAGAATTTTGATTTTGACGTTAATTATTCTGTTATAACGGCGTTAAGTATTAACAAGTTAAACTCTCAGTTTTGTCATTTGTGCTATATTTTTATTTTTACTTTCTTCTAATTGCCATCTTAATATTCTTATTTGAGGTTACAAAAATATTCGATCTACACATTTTTTGCAACTGCAGACTGATTTTGATTTTATTATTAAAAAAAATTGAGAATTAATTTGATCATTTAGATAGGAACGGATTAATGACTAAATTACAGGTCAGGCCAATACGTCTGCCTAAAAACTTCAGCGGGCTGGGCCCCCCACATCCGCCCCTACATTTAGATATTGTAAACAAATTTAGGTTATTACCCTTGTACCGAGGAGGGGGGTACCGAATACCCCCCTCACATAAATGCCGATCCCACATGTATAAAATAATACCGAACCATGATCCCCATTTTCTGATGTGAGTGGGGTGTAAAAGATTAGGTAAAAAATTATGTGCATGTAACGTGACCCGACAAATTTTATATGTTCTTTTATCAACAAATATGAATAACTTATAATTGAACTATTATTTAATGTAGGAGTCATTAGAAAAATGTAATAAAAAATTGTATTTCTAACTACATTAATTATATTTTTTTCTTGGTATGTGTAAGAATAGAAATAAGTTTATTTTTGTGGGACGAGTCACGAGTGAGTAATAAAATTTTAGTCAAAGCTCATAAATACAAAAGAATAATGTACCACACAAAAATAGTGAATTAAAATAAATCAAAATCTCTGCTGCTCGTTCAAACCAAACATTTCATCCCTGTCTATTGTCTGCTATTAAATTCTTGTCCGTTTATTTCTAGAAGATGTTGACCAATATAGATGCACATTTCGCCCCCATTTGGTCCCATTATTTCAAATTTTAATGGTGAAATACTATTTTTTTTTTAAGAATGTATGGTTGAAAAAAAAATATCTATGATGAATACAATTTTATTGGAATATGGAAAGTTGGGCAAATATTCTAGGAAAAGATAGTTCATGTTTGTTTCATATACTTACTCGGTAGAGCAGCATGACGTATTTTCCCCCCCTTCAATGTGTAATTAGTTTAGTCGTATGGACTAAAGTCTTTTGACTTTTCAATGTCTGAGAAGACGATTCATATTAATTTCATATTCAGATACGTATTTCGTAATGATTTTCATTAATTACGCGACACCAGAAAAAATCCTCACCTACTAGGCTATTATTTCACCACGATCAACATTTTATAAATGACAAGTTTAGTACATTAAATTCAAACAAAATTAAGAAAATAAGGTATAATTAAATTGATCAGTTATATACCTATTAAACCTGCCACAAATGGGCATGACCAAGTCAATAGTCAATAGCACTCACAGACCTCAGTCCACAATATATGATAGCTTTTCAAGTCATCTAGTGCAATGGCTCACATCAATAGATCTTGATTTCATCATAATTATGAAAGTATGGAAGAAATTGTTTGGGACCAAATTTGGATATTAATAGAGAATCATGGTACTTTTTGACAAGTCTTTTGAAAGGTAATGAGTTATTCTTGAAATTAAGAAATTATTTCTAGAGTATTTTCAAATAATTTTTTGAGAGCATGTTTGGTGGAGCTACTAATCCGATTAAAATTGAAAATATAGCCGTTATTGGGTCTCACTCTTCTAATAAAAGTAAAAAATAACGGTTAATTTTTCAATTTTAATCTCTACCAAACATACTATGAATGTGTGTTGTTTGGCTAGAATTTTTTTTTAGAGAAAATTGACCTAAAATAATTTTTTTCATAAAACTCTTCTATAAAAAGTAGAAGTCGAGTCAAATGAGCCATAATTGTTCAGACCACCGAGTGCATTTGAACATCTACTTTAATGAGTGAGAATGACACGGTTAATCTAAATGCACGCACGTGTGCACACACAGCCCCACCTCAAGCGTCGGATTTATTAGGAATTTAACTTTTACTTTATCTTCCCCAACTCTTTTATCTAAATCCTCATCGTTAGAAACATCAGTGATATTTAATATAATTCTCATTTTTAAAAAATTTATAGTTAATTATATGAATTCAACATTTGTAATTTGTAACGATGAGAACATTTTATAATATGTCGAGGAGATAAATTAAATATTAATCGAACATTACGTAGAAAAACTCGTTTGTTTTTAGGGAAAATGGTATTGAAATAAGTAAAAGACTTGAATTCAATCTCGTTATCACCCATTTTTTAAAATTATACGAGATTCTGCTCGTTTTCCATTCAGTCTAGTTTACCGTGTACCCTAATTAAAGTTAGATAATTAGCAAGAACAAAAAAATGATAAACACTCGTTAAAATTTATTCGTTTAAATCATTTGCAACTAAGTCATGTCACAACGAAAAAAGAACTAAAAAGCATGCTTTTGGGCACATGGTAAAGGGAAGTCGATAGAAGGTGCTTCTCGACTTGAATTGGATGTAGGGTCACTAGAGTGGCTACGGTAGAGTCTTCTTACTCGGATGAACGCTCGATTCTACACAAAGTTACAGAGATTAACATCACGTCCTTTCTCGATAGATTCGAAGATCTTCATAGTCAGATAAACGGATACAAAAATTCTTAATGAACACTTGAATATGTATGCGTGCAAGTCATTGTTCCATGTTTAGTTTTTTCTTCTAACATTTCACGGGTTAAATAATTTAAATTCAGAAAACCCAAAAAAAGGAAAATAGAAAGATAAAGGCAAAGGTGATAATGGATAATAAAGCAAACATTGGGATTGTGCCGTGAAGAATCCTTTTAGATCAAGAAAAGTATAAAGCGGAGAAAGAAGTTTCTACATCTTCTTTTTATCCCCTTTCACTTTTTTAACTTCCATTTTTAAACAAATAAATATATTTTGTCGTCTTATTTGGAACAAAAGGGAGATGTTTATGATTGTTAATTCAAATCACATTTAAATTTTAAATTTATATTATTTTAAGTAAAAAGAATCTCTTTAGTCTTTGCACATCACTAAATAGATTTCAAATCAATCAATGCGTGCACATATGCACGTTATAGTAATAAAATACATTGTGATATATCAAGGACAATAATACAATATCACGTGAATAATTTGTGACGTTTGCCTCCTAGGCCCTAGCACTCAAATTTGTAACGTTTAATCATACACGAATATGTAATCTTATTAAAAGTTAAATCGATTATTAAGTAAGAAATCCCACTCGCATATTTCATGTATCTAGCAAGATTAGAAGAAAACTTGGCTATGGTTTTGTCTCTATTTTATAAATTTATTTTCAACCGCACATTTCATATGACACAACTTTTTTCAATTTTTCAACAACATATTTTTTCAAATTTTATCATAATTTACTAAAATTATAATCATAATTAAACCAAACCGTGGTTTAAAGGCCAACTTGACTTGCAATGTGTAGTTGATTTGTAGGATTCTATCAACTGTATGTTAATATTTGGGGTTCAATTTTAAAATGTCAAACTTTTATAAATTGATTTATATTTGCATCTTTATGCTATGTGAAATTCTATCTCTTAAAATGTCTCAACGAGATGGTGGCTCGTTTGAGCAGATCAATCTTGATATCTGTGTGCTTTTTTTTTTATTATTCAATTTTAATCGGATCGAATTGCTTGTTGGAGTTTAGTGAGCTATAATACCATGTTAAGATTTGAAATTCTATCTTAAAATGTCAACATTATTAAGAGGAGTAACACAAATCTTTACAATATTTTATCTTTATTCAACGTGAGATTCTATCTCTTGACATTATGCCTATGGAGCTTATGGTGACAGTAACTCGAGTAAAGCCCTCAATGGGCTTGAGTAGACCATTTTCCTATATTTTGGGCTTTCTGCTGAGGATAGAGAATTGGAGCTGCATTTCATGATTTTGTTTGGACCTACATCTAAATTAGTGGACAAAATCAAGTCCCTCTGTTGGTGGAACAGGCCAGCTCAATTTGTCTTGGATACTAGCCCGTTTGTTGTTTTTTGGCTGAAAAATAAAATAAAAAATGGAGCACGATTTTCGTCTCTTAATAATTTAGAAATGAGGAACTTTTAGTTTTAAAGCATGTTATAGAGTCACTTTTTCCGAAGACGTTATTTTCCTGATAGTTCATACGAAAAAACAAAATATATTTTCATCATATAATAGTGAGCCCTCGTTTGGTGCACATTATTT
>CAIGRO010165864.1:4586-17410 GCA_903798355.1 Fraxinus baroniana | reverse complement strand
CTGACATTAAATATATAGGCATAGATGATAACACTGATCGAATGAGAGTAAGCTTACCTCCCCAAGAAAGAAGCTTACCTTTCCAGCCTGCAATCTTCTTACGAATTTTGTCTACCATCGGAGCAAATAATGATGAGGTACAGCGTCCATAAAACAGGGGGGCTCCTAAATAAATGAAGGGAAGAGAGCTCTCACGAAAATTAGTAACTGATTCAATAATCCTTCGACGAGAAAATGCTGTTTTCCTACTAACGATAAAGGAGCTTTTTTGTGTATTGATAAGCTGACCAGATACTTTTTCGTAGGAATGTAAGAATTCCATCAACATCTTAAGAGAGCCCCGAGACCCATTAGTGAACACTAGAAAATCATCAGCATACAATAGATGTGAAATCAGTATGCAGTTTTCGGGAACTTGATAAGGAGATGTTTTTTCATCCCTTAATAACTTCAATAGACTTCTAGATAAAGGCTCCTCACTCAAAATGAACAATAAAGGAGAGAGTGGGTCCCCTTGTCGAAGACCCCGAGAAGGTGCAAAAAAACCAGCTTGTTCCCCATTAATTTTTATTGAAAATTTAGGGGAAGAGATAGTATTACGGATAAGAGAGACCCATTCTTCAGCAAAACCAAATGCTCTCAAGACGGCCAACAAGTAGTCCCACTCCACGCGATCAAAAGCCTTGGCCATATCAATCTTCAGTATAGTATTACCTCCCCGTGAGCGCTTGTTTAAATGCTGGACTAACTCTTGAGCGAGAGCGATGTTTTCCGAAATTAAACGGCCTGCTACAAAGCCACCTTGATTCAAAGAGACAATTTTAGGAAGTACTTTGGACAAGCGATTGGCCATAATCTTGACAATAATTTTGTATAACACCTGGCAAATACTTATAGGTCTAAAATCAAGAAAAGTGGTAGGCTTGTCTTTCTTCGGGATGATCGAGATAATGGATGCCCCCAAGGAGTCTGAACAAAGCGCTCCTGTAAAGAACTCACGGACTGCTGCAATAAGATCGTCAGAAATAATAGTCCAAGCATGAATATATAGGGATGAAGAAAAACCATCAGGACCCGGTGCAGAATCTTCAGTAATGCCTTTAACAGCTTCATATACTTCTTGTTCCGACACCACAGAAAGGAGCATATTGTTATCCTCACTAGTGACTAATTAAGGCACCAAAGAGATCATGGGAGACAAATCACGACCAGTCTCCATTTCAGTACTCAAGTGGCTTTTAAAGAATTCAACAGCAGCTCCTAAAATCTGTTGTGTATCTGTGAGAATACCAAAAGGACCCATAATTTCATTAACGTGTAGCTTTTGATGATTTTGACGAGCCATTGCATGAAAAAAAGTGTATTGCGGTCTCCCTCTTTAAGCCATTTGACCCGACTTTGTTGCTTTCTATATATTTCTTCCTGAAGGAGTTGACGGTCATAAGTGCGTTTTAGTTCCTCAAGCTCCTTAGCAACTGAAGCATCCAAAATTAGCTTATTTTCAAGAAAAAGAATCTTATCCCTGGTGTCATTAAGTTGCTGGAAAAAAAGACCACTTTGTTCCAAAGCTTAAGGTCCCCCTTAAGCCTTTTAAGCTTGAAAGCCATCCGTTGCAAACCACTATAATGACAATCTCTATTCCAAGATTCCGTAATCACATGAAGAAATAAAGGATGTTGAAGCCACATACGCTGAAAACGAAAAAGACAGGGCGAGCTGCGTTGAGGATCGACCAACTGTAGGAGCAACGGAGCATGATCTGAATGGCATCTCTCAAGATGGTTGATAATACTATTGGGGAATTGATCGAGCCAAGCATGATTAATGAGTGCACGATCGAGCCTCTCCCAAATCAAAGACCCACTGCGATTGCTGAACCAAGTAAATTTACTTCCCAAGAAAGTAAGATCATATAAGCCATGAGAATCAATAAACTGAAGAAAGTCATTCTTGGCCACCCTGTTAACTGGTAAACCGCCAGCTCTTTCCTCTTCATTTTTTACAATATTATAATCCCCCATAAAAATAGTAGGGATAGAGTTGGACATGAGTTGCCCCAAAGACAACCATAATTTTCTACGAAGGATATAGTCACATTTGGCATAAATAAAAACAATCCGAACATCTTTGCCTTGCAGGTTCGTATCAATAGCAATAAGTTGGTCACTAGAAGCAACACAAGTGAATATAAAATTCGCTGGAAAACAGGCCCATATCTTACCCCCATATTCCGTTAGTAACAACTTGCGGGAGATCCAACTTTCTACCAATCTTAGCAGCCTGATCCGAAGACACTATCGGCTCCAATATAGCAATAAAAGAAACCTTAAAGCTTTTAATTAAGTGTTTAAGATGTCAAGTAGTGGGAGAATTCCCCACCCCCCTTGCATTCCATACAAGGAATGTATTCATATCAAAGATGTTTATGAGGATCCCCAATCAAGTCAGAGATCAGTACCATTTTTCTGTTACGTCTATTGTTGGCTGCTATGTCTGGTATATCCGAGTCCGAATGACAACCAACATCTCTGCCAATGTCAAAGGGGTAATCAGGGGGGTCTTTTTCGACTTCCAAATGCAACTGATCAATTAACACGTCGAAAGAATTTCCTAGAGGAATATCTTCCTCTAACCAGTTACGGAACATAGATTGGGGAGAAACAAGGCCTGTGCTGTGAGTTGGCGAGATTGGTACAATCCCAGTAGTGCTTCCTGAGTTTAAAAGCCCAGCTTTATTTAACAGCATATCTGCATCAAACTCATCCTCATCGTTTTCCTCAGTCGTAAGCTCCTTATCCTCACTAGACAGAGTGATAGGATCTTTCTGGGAAATCTCTTTGTTTTTCTATGACCCAACTAGAATCTCGTTGGTGAAGGGAGCTTCTTTACCTGGTACCGGTGTATCATTAGTTGTGTCCTCCTCTCCTTTACTAGATAATTTAGGCCCTTCTGAAGTTGATTGAATATCGCCTGAATTGACCTGCATATTTTTTCTTGGCTGTTCAACCTGGTTTTTACCATTTTTATTGACTTGTAGAGGCATCTGATTCTGTATTGTCTTTCTAGCCGCACGGTTTGTGCCTTGAATTCTATTGCAGGTTGAAATATCATGACCATGGAGACGACAATGGTTGCAATACTTAGGGGACCTTTCATAAAGAACTTCCTGCCAAAAACCCGACGAATTATCCTTCCCAGTTCCAATCCAGTCAGATCTTCACGTGGTTGTGGCAAGTCTATTTCAACACAAACTCTTGCAAAACTAGGCCGTGGGAATGTAACTGTGGGAAGATCAGAACTGAGGTAACGACCAAGGGGCTTAACTAAGGCTTGTAAATATGAAGGAATGCAGAACTTTAGGGGAAGTAATGGGAGACGAACCCAAACTGGAGCAACAGAGGATTCCTCAGTCGGTTTAAAATCTCGAGTCCATTTAAACAATCAAAATAAGGAGCCATCAATCTCACGTGAGTCAAGCGTCCAAGCCTTATTAAAATCCTCGGCATTTTGTAATTTGATCAATACATGGTGCCGATCTAGTAAACTGACAATAGGGACCGAAGACAATCCCCAATTTGTACTGATAGAATGACGGAGCACATCCATTCTTGGCCTTGTCTTAGAGAATTTGGCAATGAGGGCAAACTGGAGGGGTACCTCAGATCGCTGTAATTCCAGAGGAGTGAAGATTATTGCTGGTTTACCATCCTTAAATTCTGGTTGATACACTGCGACTGAGACGTCGACCACAGATATGGTGGAGAGAGCAGGTCGAGAGGCAGAACTCGTAACTGCTGCAGCATAAGAAGTCCCCGGTCCCTTCGACTGTGGAGGGGGACCAGCCTTAGGAGAAGATGGCCGCTCAGGGCACGGCGGAGCAGCGTGGAGATCAGCCATGGTGGCAGATCCCACGGAGGTTGACGGCGCTTATTTTGCACTAGGGTTTAATGCTAAAAAGTTAAGCATCTACATATCCATTAAATTAGCAAGTGAGAGAGGGACTTGATAAGGCATTTAACTCATTAAAGTAAGTTCGGATTAGTGTGGTACATTTTCTTGGTTCTAGTTATGCATAAAGAAGGGAAAAGTTCACATGTTATATAATTGGTTTATGAGTTTGGGCTCCATTAAAATTCATAATACATTTTTCTCTCTTCTTTTTAACTATATATATATATATATTACACATAAATTCAATTTTTTTCCTTCTTTTTTAACAACACGTTATTAAAAAAATAACTATTTTAAGATACATTTTCCCCAAAATTTGATTTTAATGTAGCCCATACAAGAGCTTACTCTTATTTAATTTCCCCTTTTCTCCATTCCTCAAGTATCAAGATTACAAGATATATGATCCATATAAAAAGTTAGTGGCAATGAGTGGATTAGAAAATGTTAGTGAAGATGAGTAATTACCAATATGTAATTTTTTCCAAAAAAAAAGAAGGTAAAACTGCATCAAAGTCAGGCCTGTTAATTACCAAAACCATATCCACTATAAGACCACCTTCTCTTTTTATCCTATGTTTCAGTGTTAAAAATATAGTCTTTGACATGTCCTTCAACGGTAAGGGTAATTTTTTTAAGAGGAAATTGCACAAAACGTCATNCTCACACGGCAGTCTTATCATGGTTGACGTGGACAGGTGCTTCATCCATACAATTATTGATACAATAATGCATTTTTTTCATAATAACAATCTGACGTGTTCTCTGCTAATGCGTTTCGAGATAGATAATGAGGAAATTGCACAAAACGTCATTTTTTAGCCATAAATTTGCCAAAATGTCACTTTTTTGAACCTTTTGCAAAACTGTTATTTTTGGACAATTTTACCCCTTTGGAGAATTTAAATACCCAATTCACTACTGAGTTGACAACTTTAAAAATCTGACATTGAGTTGACAGAATTTTTAGGGCCATTTCTGTTGTTTATTTTTTTTTTTATTTTAAAAAAAGTTAATCTAAATCTCCTCTCTTCATCCTCAGTCTTCACTCTTACGTTCTCGAGTTTCCTCTATGCCTTCCCTTAAACCTGCAAGACGCACGCTAGACGGAACCACTTCAGCCCAAGCTTCCCGAGTTTCCTCTACGCCTTCAGCCTGCAAGCCGCACACCAGAACCACTTCAGCCCAAGAGTCTTCACTTTCGACTCCCGATTTTCCTCCACGCCTCCAGTCGATTTTTCAAATTTGGTGATATGAAAATTCCCCTTAAATTAAATCCAATCCTCCACCAAAGTTGATTCCCACCAGATTAGCTACGCGGTTTTATTAACAACTACAAATTGTACGCTCTCGTCTCGCTTTCCCAATTTTCTGAACTATAATCTGTTTCGATTAAAGTCAAGAGATAACTGGTTACTCCGTGTTTCGTGTCCACATTCTCATTTTATTAATAGTGAATTCAATTCAATTCAATTAAATCCAATCCTCCACCAAAGTTGATTCCCACCAGATTAGCTACGCGGTTTTATTAACAACTACAAATTGTACGCTCTCGTCTCGCTTTCCCAATTTTCTGAACTATAATCTGTTTCGATTGGTAGGCACTTTAGTTTATCAAATTCAAGATTCGTTATGTGATTTATGTTTATTGTATTTTTTTTTCTTCCATTTCTGGTTTCAGTAGATTTGAGTAAAAGTATAAGTCGTAATAGTCCGTGCTTTACTGATTGCTTATTTTGGTCATCGATTAATTGGAATTTTGAAACTGAGTTTTGGTCCTTTTCAATTTGTGAATAGTGGCGAGAACTTGGATATATACAATGGGAGGAGTGTGTTCTGGAGGGACGGTTAAGAAGAAGACGAATAATAAATCATTGGAGGTTGTGCAGGAGAAGGCTTCAGGGTTTTCAGGAAAGCTCAAGCCAATGGGGAGTTTCGGAAAGAAGAAAAATGATGATTCTTACGCATATCCTGATGAAATGGATGGTTTTGAGAAGGGACAGCCCAATCTATACGACTCTGGTGAGCTGTATTTGTCGATTTCAAGAGAATTAAAGCCATCAACCCCAGCTAGAACACCAGCAAACAAGGTATCTATAAACTGTATACAAAGATGTGATTTTGTTCATTTTCCTTTTTCATAAAATTTTTGTGATGCGGTGTTAACATTTGTTTGATTTGATGCGCGGTGGAGAGTCTTGGAGCTTGCTTCTGAAGAGTTCATATGGGCAATGAGGTGAATTTGTGCCGAGATAGGGATTTATCAAATAAATTGTGGATTTTCTTTGGGTTGTGCAGATCATTGATTGAAATTGAAAAGTTTTAAGAATTAGACTGAAACTGGAAGGATTTGATGTTAGTTTGCACTTGTGGTGCTGTGGTATGTAACGGGTAAATTGGAGGTTTCAAAGAGGAAAATCTCTGAAAATAGATGCATATCTTACTGGGAAGGCAAAAATTCTGGTGGTATGAACTATGAAATAATTTACACGAATAAATGGAAAAAATTGTGGCTAAGATTACGGTGCAGTAGTTGGTGATATTGTCTAGATGAAAAGGAGGAGGAAGAGAAAGGATACTTGGATGCATTATAATAGCTGGTTTGACGAGGGAAAGGAAAAAAATTGTATTTCACATGAGGTGTAGTTTATCATTACTGCTGGAAGAACTTTGGGTAATTCCAGACGGTATTCAATTACAATTTGTAGTGTTTCTGTTAAACATGAAATGCATGAATAAAAATCCAAAAAAATATATTCAGTGAGAGAGATGCTATTCTTCATAAACATGATTTGTCCTTTCACTTCATGGAACGTTGAAGTCAGAAACAAATGTGGTTTACAAACATTACCTAGCTTTATTTTCTGTTGGGAGCACAGACCATTTGCAAAAATGTTTGTATTTGCCGGGTGTTCAGCAATTCGCAAGTATTTCATTTATCTGATATATAAATGTGTAATGTTACTATTTGAATATTGGTTGAGAATTTTATTAATCCCCTTCTTTTCCTGAACCAAGGAGAAAGAACTCTCTGAAAGATGGCATCCTGATAATATGCTAAGGCAAGTTACTTATTGTGACAGACACCTCAAGTGAGCTCATTTCTTGGGAAGGCTGGCATAGTGGGACTAGAGAAGGCAGTGGAAGTTCTAGATACACTAGGCAGCAGCATGACAAATCTGAACTCTGGTGGATTTACAACTGGTGTGGCTTCTAGGGGAAATCGAATATCTATACTGGCATTTGAAGTTGCCAATACCATTGACAAAGGTGCAAACTTGTTGCAATCTCTCTCAGACGAAAATGTCCAGTTTCTGAAAAAGGAAGTTTTACATTCAGAAGGGATACAACAGTTGGTTTCAACAGACATGAATGAGCTGCTTAGTCTTGCAGCTTCCGACAAAAGGTGCTTACCCTGATATTTCATGACATAGCCTGTTCTTGAATACAGAATCTCTCTCTATCTCCATTTCCTCTTTTTTTCTTTTTATATAGTTCTTACTCTATGAAAAAATTTCAAGTTTTTTTTTTTTTGGTTAAATATTTCAACGTGTTCCCCCAATATGTAGGGAGGAATTTGATGTATTCTCTCGTGAAGTTATCAGATTTGGAAATCTGTGTAAAGACCCACAATGGCACAACCTTGATAGATTCTTTTCAAAGTAAGTTGGCCGACATGTCATGTATTAGGTAACTTACTGCCTTCTTTAGATATTGAAGGACATTCACTGAAATGGTTCCATGTTAGGTTGGATTCAGATCCCGACGTTTATAAACAACCAAGAGAAGAAGCAGAAATGACAATGCATGAATTATCCACTCTGTCTCAGCATACTTCTGTAAGTTCCATCCCGTACCATTGGTTTTAATTTGTAGATGCCGCATCCTATCCCTTTTACAACTTCATTGCTATCCATTTTAAATGCTTGCTTATTATTTAATTGGTAAAATATTTCTTGGTCTTGTTAACTTGCAGTCTTTATGTCAAACATTTCATGTGCTGCCATGTTCTAGACACACGTGATGGGTCTTAAATTCTATTGTTTGGTGTGTTTCTTTGGGCAGTAGTATCAGCTTTTGAACTGATCTCCCTGTGAGATAAAGCATTAGCGAGGCATATAATGCATCTGACCTCCGGGAGAGGCAAGGGCTGTGCTCCTCCTCCTCCTCCTCCTCTCTCTCTCTCTGGTGGGGGAGGGGGTTGGTGGTTTGGATCACAAATTTAATGTGGTACATAGTTGAGAATCAAGTATTCCTTTGTGTATGGTATATCTGTCACGTTTCCACTTTATATAGCTTGTTAGCATGCTTGCTTATTGTGCAAGTTGTCAATTGTTTTTATTTTGTTGACTACTCGAATGAGGATACTGTCTCCCAAGGGTTTTTTTTTACATCTAAACTGGATGTAAAGTAACTCTCCTGGAAGTTGGATCATGGATGATTGACGACACGTTAAACTTTCATGAATAAAAGAAAAATCGGTGGAAACTCTGAATTCAAAATCACGAACCATTTGCATTAACTATTAAAATATATTGACATTTTTTATTTTTCTGTCTAAACAATTGGAAGTCATAATTTCGTCTGTTAATAATGAGAGTTTACCTGGTGCATTGTCTGCAGGAATTGTATCACGAGTTGCATGTTTTGGACAGATTTGAACAAGATTATCGGCAGAAACTGGAAGAAGTAGCTTCTTTACACCTCCCTCGAAAAGGTTGCATGTCATGTTTTCCTTATAATGAAGTGTTTTTAAACTGAAATTTTTGGTTTTTTCTTTTTTCTTTTTTTGGGGGGGGGGGGGGGGTGAATGGAATATCCTGTTCTTTTTACAGGTATTATAACTTACGTCCCTATAATTTAAGGTAGATGAACATTAAAAAAATTGTTATTGTATCCTCACCAAAGTTGCATTGACAAGGACACACGACAAGACACAACATTTTTATCTAAAGTAGGACACGGACACATAGGGACACATTGGTTTGAATTCTTTAAAATTTGAAATTTATATATTATAAATACTACTCAATAAAGGACAAGGCACGTGCCATATCGAAATTTTCCCTGAGTGACATCCTAAAGTTTGTCTGTTGTGCAAGTTAGTTGTAGGCAAGTCTATCACATGTATTGAAACACAGTTTGCACATGAATGAAGCACTCGCATTTATAACGTCTTAATGAATTTTGTGTTTGTAGGTTTCTACTTCGCAAGGTAGATTATCTTAATTGACAAATCAATCTTTTGTAATTGTAGGAGAGACTCTCACGATGTTGCAAAGTGAGGTAAAACATCAAAGAAAACTTGTAAGGAGCTTGAAAAAGAAATCTCTATGGTCTAAAAGTTTGGAGGAGGTACTCATTAGAATTGCTCTCTCACAATCGAATTATTATTAATTTTCTCGTACCCATGATACTGAAAGTATTTAGCAACTATCGTAAAACCACTTAGATGATAAGAATTATGACCATTACAATTTCTTGTGGTGATGTCCCTCAGCACTCAAAATTGGTTTGTTATTTTGTAGGTGGTGGAGAAGCTTGTTGATGTAGATACTTTCATTCATCAAGTTATTTCAGAAGCATTTGGAGATAATGGTATGATTACACTATTGTTGCTCTCTACTCTCTCTTTACCCTCTCTCTTTCATGTGGGGAAGGTGGAATACCGAATATGAGATGGAAATTAACTGCATGAGATGACATTGTGAAATGAAAATTGAATAACGTAAGGTAATTGGAAAGCATGAACGACCAATTTTACATTAAGCCCCTGTTTGGTAGAAATTAAAATTCAGATTTAATCTAAGTTAAAGTCAATAACTAATTTTAACTACACATTATATGGGACCACACAACTTTTCAATCACGTATTTCATCAACTTTTATCAAAATCTACTAAAAATCTGATTTTAATCCCCACCAAAATAGAAACTAAATGATGCATCTCCTTCTCGCTGCTATTTCATGAACAGCAAAGCTCCGATTGCTGTATCTATCACTGGACTGTTGTAGTTAAGATTTCCAAGAAGTACTTAGTTTACATAACATTTTTTCCTTTTCACACTGTTATCCTGCTAGATTTATATGAGCTCTCGGAAGAAAAATAAAAATCCTTTTTGTAGATTTACTCTTGCAGAGCATGCCATCATTTCCTTTTGAACAACAATTAAAAAAAATTTACTCTTGTATCTGATAATTTATATGTATTGTTTTCCAGAAGTCCTCCCTTTGTGCATGGGATTATATTCAAATCCACAATGCAAATCCTTTTTGGTTGATGAAAAAAATCTTAACTTTGAATATAAATGGCTGTCATTAAATAATAAGGCAATGCAACGTCTTGGCACACTGTAAGCTTATGAAGTTCCTCTGCAGCGATAGATTTGCTCCAAGATTGAGCATGCAGCTAGGACACCTTATTGGCGATGAAATGTGATATGGTTCTCATTGATTTAAAAATATTACTAATTCTCGTGTATCCTGTATTTTGTATCTTATTTACTGTAATTTTTATTTTATTTTATTTTTTTTGTTAGAAGTATGGTTCAGAAATGCATTTTCTTACTCCCATTTTGTGCAATAATGTCAGGGACGTCAGCTGGAAAGATGTCCGAAAACAAACCAGAAAGGCTAGGTGTTGCTGGTCTTGCTTTACACTATGCTAACATAATTACTCAAATTGACAACATTGTAAGAGTTACCACTTTATTTATTTATTAATGTTATACACCTTTTTGCAAACTTTCACCGTGTTTATCTTGGTGGAATTTAACTTTATTTAGGCATCACGCCCTACCTCTCTTCCCCCTAATATGAGAGATACATTATATAATGGGTTGCCACCAACTGTCAAAGCTGCTCTTCGCTCCCAGTTACAGAAATTTGATACCAAAGAAGAGGTACGTTCTCAGGCCCTTTTTTTCAGGGTTATTCTTTAGTTATCCTTAATTCTTTGAAAATTTTTGTTTCTTTTCTGTTGTTGCCTACGTTCTTCTGCATGTATATTATATACTTATATTGTGTCTGTTTTTTCGCTTCTTGTGTCTTGTGTTTCATAACCTCTGTGGATTTAGCTGGTTGATTATGCCTTTTGCAGCTCACAGTTCGTCAAATCAAAGCCGAGATGGAAAAAATTCTCCAATGGCTTGTTCCAGTAGCGACAGATACTACCAAGTATGTAATATTGATACAAATACCCTATCTCTTAATATGAAACTACACTGTTTTTTTAAGATGCTAGTCTATTAGCCTTTTGTCATTTTTTCAGTACCTTCTTTTCACCGTTTCATTTTTGTCTAAATCTTGTGAGACTTTATATGCTGAAGTAGTAACTCTTGTCATTTTTCTCATGTTGGCAAATGAAAACAGAGCACATCAAGGGTTTGGATGGGTTGGAGAGTGGGCCAACACCGGGTCAGTCTCTCTCTCATCTCTCTTCTTCTTTTCATGCTTAAGCATAAGCTTAGGCACGGACAAATTTATTTTCTGCAGAACTCTTCTGCACAATTCCATAATCCAGAAACTTATTATTGTTGGCTCTTTCTGGCAGTAACGAGTTTGGAAAGAAAACGAGCGCGCAAAATAACCTGATTCGCTTGCAAACGCTCTATCATGCTGACAAAAAGAAGGCTGACTCCTACATCCTTGACCTAGTGACTTGGCTTCACCATCTCATCAGCCTTGTAAGATATAGAGATAATGGATTTAAGGCTCTCCCAGCACGATCTCCATCTCATAAGGCATCAAGTGTAAATGCAAAAACATTTAGCAATAACGATAAGAGTCACGGAGTCCAACTTTCTCCCGAGGATAGAAATTTGTTGGAAGAGGTCATGAAAAGGAGGAAGTTTTCCCCGGGACTAAGCAAAAGCAAAAGCCAGGAATTCTTGACTGTGAAGAAGACTAAGAGTAAATTATGCGTAAGTAAGAGCACTGGGAGCTCTCCCCGGAGAGGATTGGATCCCCCTAAGGCTGATGTTCTGGACATATTAGACGGGTTAGATTCAACATTTGTAGCTCCTATAGAAGATCTTAGATAAATCATTCATGATTCATTCTTTTATTTAATTATTATGACTCTGTGTGTTTAAATGAATCTATGAGGAGGTATCATGTATATAGCCTTATCTATAATGGCATATTTTAGCACCGATATTCATACGTGGGAATTTTGTAGTTTGATCACCCGAGGAAAAATATTGTTACTTTTGAGGGTAGGGATTTACTCATTTGACATCTCCATTTGTGAAGTGAAGGGCTACTTAACTTGTAATCCTTTGCCAAAATTTATAAATAATTTTTAAATTGTCGAAATTCATTTTCAATTACATATTTTAATGAATTTTCAAGTATTACTTACTAATTCATTACTTAATTTTATTTATTTATAAATTAAACCATTCATAAATTCTTCCCAAACTGAAACGCGTGTTTGATTATTTAATTGATAAAAACAACTATTTATGAATTTGTGTTAATTGATAAGAAAATAATTTATCAAGATTTTTTCTTCAAATATTGAACTTTGTGATAAAAATATTATCGAATTACACATTATCATTATTCTATATATTTATAAATTTCTCCCGACGGAGTTGTGTTTATATAATTTTATACTGTGCATAAGAAGTCTCAAATATAGTGTACAACAAATTTGACACTCTTCTATGCATCAACCATCGATTTTAAACATGTAAGTAAATAAAACTTGCTATTTCAAAGAATCAAAATATTGTAGAGTAGTGATTGGTGTACATTATGGACACCAATGTACACATGGCGGCCCCCTATTGGGAGGTCGCCTGACGCGCCAAGTATAATTCAATATTGTAATAGGTGAAATTTTAAGGAGGATTGGAGCCCCGGGGGGG
>CAIGRO010165853.1:0-12542 GCA_903798355.1 Fraxinus baroniana | reverse complement strand
TTTAGAGTGTGTTTGAGTCACATTATTTTGGAAGAATTCATTTTAGAATAGTAGATCGATAGAGAATGTGGTTTGAAAAAAAAAGAAAAATTATTGATGTAATGAAAAATATTATTTTATTGAAGAATGTGTGGTTGAAAATGAGTAGAAGAATGAGAATGAAAAAAATAATGTGGGACAAACGGGGACTTAATGTAGGGTATGATAGGAGATAGGATAACCTTTTGCAACTCGGTTCGAAAATGGCTCGGATCAAAAACGGCGACTTACTTGACCATTCGACTTATGAATAGTAAAAGGAAAGTGCCTCTTTTATCTCCCCATTACATACATACACTTATACGTTGTGTGTGTGTATGAAACAAAATCTAGAGCTAATAATTGTATGGTTAAGTTGCACATTTTGTCTTCAACCTTCGTTCAAAGTTGAAATCTTATCTTCGACTTTTTTTGGTCGTAATTGTGTTTTCAACCTTCAATGAAATGGTAAACTTCGTCCTTCAGAATGATTATATGCCAATTTCACTGTTACTTCAATAATGTGAATTGCACTAAACTTTTAATAAAGGGAAAAATCGCCAAGCCATGTAAACAATATTATAAAAAAGAATAACAAAATCTAGATAACAAAATCAACTTTGTCGTCTTCACCCACCGTCACCACCCACCAACACCCCCACACCTACCATGGACACCTCGGACTACAATTCTAAACCTTTGTTGTCGCCACCGCAACTTCTGCAGCCTCCAGCCTCCACCTTTATTCTAGACTAGCCCTATCAGAATACAACTTGTCTCGTTTCCCTAAGGTCGATCTTGAGATTCTGGATGCCTTTGACCAACTTCATTTGTAGACTTCTATAATTAAACAAAAACCCTCTTTAAGTGGACTATAACCTATGCCATCTAAGTGGACTATAACCTATGCCACCTATAGACAGAGTTGAACACTCCTCTCCCTGGTTGGAAAATAATATATTTAAGTTGAATGAAATTATAACAATTCATATGTTTCAATTCTAGTCAATTTTATAATTAATTTGTATTTGAATTGGTTCGATTCCATAATCAATTTGTGGTTACAAATTCATTCATGACTATTTTGACATTATTTGTGTTAAATACAAGATTAACTAAAAATTTAAGACCTCCCTCATCCTAGTGATTAAAATGAGGTGTTCTCCCTATTCTTCACAGAAAAAAAAAATTGAGAGTTATTTCTTAACTCTAAATTTCTCTCCTCTTTGTTTCAATAAGTTCGTTCTTAATAGCTTAGATATATAGATTAGTTTTTTGTCATAGCTTGGTAATAGAATTGTGAGTACTCTTAGTTCACCAAAAGTAGTGACGATGTACTAGTTATTTACTTTCAACCGTTGTATGCTGAGAGACAGACGTCATCAATCATCTTACATCACAGTTGGAGGTTAATCTGTTTTAAGGAAACGGTGTGCAATACATGCCTTGATTTCTTTCAATACGACTAATACCTCAACAACCATTTCCTCTAATTTTATTGTTACTCCGTTTATTGTAATGTTTCCTTCCATTAATTTATTTATACAATTCCAACGATATTTCTAATTTTACTTTTTATTTTTTCCTAACATCTCCCTCATGATTTTCCTTGACATGAAACCAATGGAGAAATCCCCTTAGTTTTGCGACAACACTACCACAAGCTTCCACCACTCGTTTCCCCCTTTTCCAAAGCAAAACTAGGGGATCCCTTTGATTGCACATTAGGGAAATAAGGGCAGTCGGAAGGTTAGGCTAAGGCAGGAGAGGTTTAGGACTGCGATTGAAGGTGCCGACGGTTCGTGGTGGGTCTTGATGGTGGTGGTGAATGAGGAAGACACTTGAGAATGAAATGTGCACTTAATCTTGTAAAGCAAAACTTTGACCCAAAAATTGTTGGTTGGCTTTAAGGAGTCCAGTTAACACTTTAAAATGTATGGCTCTACCGGACCAACCAATCGCTTTAAAATACTAACTAAGGAAAAGAGAATAAATTCAGTCACTCTTCAAGTCATTTTCATTGAACCATATGACAAGATAACAAATTCAAATAGATAACCTCGAACTTAATAGTTAGTTCACGAATATTTTGACTCCCGCCCTTGTTTGGTTTTGCTAACGATCAAATTTTTAGTGAATTTTGATAAAACTGATGCAATATGTGGTTAAAAAATTGATTAAAGTTCTGAATTTCATGAATTGTTTGGTTAAAATTAATTTTTGACTTTAATTTAAATTCTTATAAAAAAAAATTAGTTAAATCAGATACATAGTCAGGATTGGACTAAAAAATATATTAAATTGAGTTAATATTTTTCTTTTTCTCACATAAATTCTTTTTACAAAGGAAAATGAATTTGGGTTGGAGCTGGCTGGGACAATTTAAAAGCAAATATGGTCTATTTGTAACATATTTCACCATAATTTTATTTTTGACTAGCATAATCAACGAAAATTTTGAAATGTTTACATTATTTTTTTTCCTGCAATGTAGAAAGGGTTTTATTTATTCATTTATCTTTTCTTATTTCACCAAGCCTTGTTGAGGGTCGAACTAGTGATCTGCGATGTGCTCTCAAAATTTGGTTAAATTCGCATTATTGAAACACGTTTTTTGAGTTGGAACATTTTTATATGATGGCGACGCGTGTCCATATCCTGGCCCTTTATTTTGGCATTTCTGATGAAGAGATGCACACACACACGTGCACAGTGTCATTTCGTTTGGCACTTTTCATCTTCTAGCTGTTGAGTTTCTTTGAGAGTTTATTTTTTTTTTCCTTTTCTTTTCAGTAGTTAATGTTTTGATCAATGGTTTTCTCCTCTCTTGAAAAACCATATGAAATTGAGAATCTCAATTTGAGATATTGGTCTTTTAGCCTTGAAATCTGTATATTCTGAGTGATTAATGTAAGAATAAGAGGATTATTATAGTTGTAGTTTCAGTAGGCGTTTTGGAGTTTATATTGTGATTCTTCGTAGATCTGCAGTTTATTATTGAAGATATAAGTATTTTTGTACTTTCTCTTGTGTTGGAAGAAACGATCCATAATCTTGTTTCCATTTTGGACTATATAGTGCAAATGAGCAAATATCCAATTTATTGGATGCTCAACGAGAGATGTAGACGTTAGATGTGGTCGTCGAACCTTCGAAATTTAGGCCGGAATAAAACTCGTGTTCAATCTTTTATTTTTTGCAAATTTACTTTCTGATCGATTGTGATTATTTGAAATCTTGTTTTAATATCGTATTATCTGAGCCTTTCAGTGGTATCAGAGTAAAAACTAAGAACAAGATACCTGTATCCTTACAAAAAGAGATAGATCTGTTGCAGATCTAAAATTTTTGGAACTGCTGTCAAGCAAAACTTAAAGACATCGAGTTTTTATGAACTCACTGGGTGAGATCCTTTTAATTTTTTGAAAAGTGTTTTTCAAAAATTAGGGTGTCTTGATTTTTCCTTAAGCCCCTGGAGATTAATCTTTGTCTAAAGGCTTAAACGAAATATTGGGAATTTGAGATAAATCCAGTACAGGTGTGTATCTGGAGGATCTTGCTGGAGAAATCTCTGAGACATAAACCTACGATCTCTAATATTGTGTACTTTATTTGTGTTTGCTCTACACGTTCCTTGACTGTGATTGAAACTTGAAAAATCGTGTACTACTAAGTATACTACTGCCATTTATGACTGAAAATTGTTTTTGAGTCCCTGTTTATGCCATATATATATATATATATATATATTTTTAAACAAAACTCATATTTGTGTATCACCCTTAATAACTAAACGGCTTCTGCTACGTTTGAAGTTACACAGTTAGCGTGTGGACTTGCCCCCTGCAAAGAAAATTGAACATGAATAGGTTGCCTATAGTACTATTTTCCTGTACTTGTTTGATAATGTGATAATGGCTATTGGTGAAACCAAAACTGCTACTGATTTATAGACTAAGCTTCATTGTAAATATATGACTAAGACTATTCCAAATAAATGCTATTTGTTAAAACAACTTTTTTCTTTGATTTGGATGAAAATTTGAATAGCTTTACCAAATTGACCCAAGACTCAGCTAACTGTGATGAAAAACGTTCAAAAGATCGTAGTTCTGTTAAACTCCATTAATGACAAATATAGAGACATTAAGATTGCTATAGAATATGGTAGAGATGAGATCACTACTGATGAAATCATTAGTGCACTAAGAAATAAGACTCTTGAAATTAAATTTGAATCAAGAGAAAATCACAGTGAAGACAAGTTAGCAAAGGAAAAAGGATTTAGTAAACCTAATTTCCATTCAAAGACCTTAAATGAAAAAAAGAATAAGTTGAGTGATAAGAATAAATTCAAAAATAAGGCAAAAGGAAAGAAACGCTATTATTGTGAAAACTGTTATAAGAAGAAAAATGAATAAAAGAAAAGAAATTGGATGATGGAAATTATGCCTTTATCAAAAACTGTTATAAGAAGAAAAATGAATAAAAGAAAAGAAATTAGATGATGGAAATGATGCCTTAGTTTGCAATAAAGAAAAGCTTGAAGATGTGTTAGAACTTGTTAATATTGAAAAGAAGCTAAGTGATAAATTGATACTTGATTCAGACCGTTCTCTCCATATATGCCCAAATAAAAACTATTTTCTTGAATTTGAAAAAACTACTGGAAAAAGTAATAATGAGAAATAACATGACCTGTAAAATAAATGGAATAGGGACTGTAAAACTATTCCTTGAAAATGGTAATGCTCCGTTTCTGAAAGGAACTAGATAGGTTCCTGATTTAGAGAGGAATCTTGTGTCTCTAGGCATGTTAGGTGACATAGAATTTGACATAAAATTGGGTCAACGACATATTAGAATTCTTAGGGGCACTGATTTGATTATTAGCACCCATAAGAGATATGGTCTCTATTTTTTGAAAGCTAAATCTTTACTTGGTTTAACTGCAACTATTTTGATTGAAGATTTTACATTGGCAAAATTATTTCATGAAAGACTTAGACATATTGGCAAAAAAAGTTCAAAGTTTTTTTAAAACAAAGAAGTTTTTGGAAATAAAAAATCTTGGTGATAATGGTTCTTATGAATAATGTGTGATACGCAAGCAAGCCAAGTTACCTTTCTTAACTGAAATTCATAAATTCAAACAAATACTTGAATATTTGCATGTTGATCTATGGGGTCCTGTCTATGTGTGTACCTTAACTGATTTAAGATATTATCTTCTAATTATTGATGATTTCTCTAGAAAAATCTGGATTTTCTTATTTCTTCTAATTATTGATGATTTCTCTAGAAATATCTGGATTTTCTTATTAAAATCAAATGATAAAACTTTTTTCTGTTTTCAAGGATTGGAAAATACAAATTGAAAATCAAACTAATCATAAGATAAAAATTCTAAGAATTTACAATGGTTTGAAATTTTACAACTATGAGTTCAATAATTTTTGTAAATAGCATGGCATATTAATATATAGAAGTGTTGCTTATACAACTTAACAAAATAGCATAACTGAAACAATGAATAAAACTTTATTAAACAAGGTAAGATGCATACTTTTAAATTCTGGTTTACTTAAACTATTTTGGGATAAAGCTGTAAAAACTGTTGCATATCTTGTGAATAGAAACCGTACTAGCACTTTGAATTTTGAAGTTCCTGAATCTGTCTTGTCTAAAAATTCTGTTGACTATTCTTACTCGAAAGTGTGATTGTACTGCATATGTTCATCAAAATATTAGTAAATTGGAACATATATCACTTAAATGTAGGTTATGGTGAAAATGTTAAAAGTTATAGACTATGTGTTAAAAATGCAAAAGGCTATAGGGTAATTGTTAGAAGAGATGTCATTTTTAATCCATATTTGGAAAGAAAGGAAAATAACTCAATAGAGAAAAATAGTCGAATTGAAGTAGAATCTCCTCAAAATGAAAGAAAAACTCATGTACATGTTGTTGATGAATCTGATCTCAATGAAAATGCTATTTCAATTGAAAATGGAAACAATCAAGAAATTGATTTTAATAATCAATATGATCATGCAACTCTTCTTCTTGATGAATATCAAATCACAAGATATAGGGAGAGAAGGCAAATCAGATCTCCTGCTAGGTTTTGATTGTGATGATTTTGTTTCATTGTTTACTTATCAAGATCAATTTGAAAATGAGCTTAACTCATCATAAGATGATGTTATTAATTGCAAAGATGCTAAAAACTGGAAAGCAACTATGGAATATGAAATGTCTTCACTATTAAAAATAAAACTAGGGAATTGGTTTGAAGACCTAGAGGCTATAAGCTAATTGATTGTAAGTGGATTTATAAGAATATGAAATGTCTATTATTTTTGAGTCAACGTGTATTGTGGTTAAAATTTTGAAAATGTTCAGTATGTTTGACTAGTAAACTTGTTACATTACTTCTTTCAAATTAAACTTTCATCTGAGTTCTGTCCTAAAATTGATGAAAAATTTGCTAGAATGTCTAGAATTTCGTATGTAAATGTGAATGGATCTGTTATGTATTTAATGGTATGTACAAGACCTGATTTTGCTCATAGTATTAGCATACTAAGTAGATTCATAAGTAACCATGTGAAAGAACATTTGAATGCTTTAAAATGACTTTTAAGATATCTGAAATGAACTCTAGATTTTGATCTTGTGTAAAAAATGAATAAAGGTGGAATAACTTTAAAGGGCTTTACTAATTCTGACTTTGTTGGAGATAGAGACAAATAGAAAGTCTATTTCAGGTTATTTTTTTACTCTATGTGATACTACAATAAGTTGGAAATCTCAATTGCAAAATGTTGCGACTTTGTCATCAACTGAAGTAGAATACACTGCAGTTTCTAATGCCATTAAAGAAGGTATTTGGTTAAGTAGACTGTCGAGTGAACTTGGTTTTATTGATGAAAATGCAACTCTATACTCGTATGCTATACATTTGAGTAAAAACCCCATGTTTCTTTTCAGGACTAAACAAATAGGCATTAAATATCATTTTATTAGAGATATTATTTGAAAAAGAATTCTGAAAATTGGTAAAGTTTCTACTCAATTTAATCCTTCAAACATGGGAACTAAAATAACACATTTATACAAATTTAATAATTGTTTAAAATTAGTATCTATTGATACTTTGTAATGCATAAACGAGTACTTGGAGCAAATGTAGACTAAATTGCTGATGTTTGCTCCTGGCTGCACTTTCTGTTCCCAAATTTCTGGTAGCAACGTGGAGATTGTTGAGGCTTACTCCCAAAATTTGGCTAAATTCGCATTACTAAAAAACGTGTTTTGAGTTGGAATGATATACCAAATTCAAAAGCGAGACTTTATTAAGCTCCTGTTTGTTCTGCATTTTCAACCAAATTGTATGAAAATTGTAACTGTTGCACAGTGAGCCTAGCTGACATTTTTTACCGTTTTCTGTGATGATGGGGCCAATTAGTTTGAATAAAACGATTAGAAATTTTCTACTAGTTGGTTGAAAATGCAGAACAAACAAGGGCTAAACAAGCAAAGAATACTCTTTTTATCTTATTAGTCAAGCTTATTAGTCAAGCGCTAACACCCTATTCATGGTGAGGGCCCTTTCAATGTCGCTCGTGTCCGGGCGCTATCCTTTTTGGGCTTCACTAAAATAGAATATTTTAAAGTTGGTAAAGACCCACCATTTTTTCGATCAGAATGAGTCCTAAATACCCAAAGACATAGGTTTCCTCCAATAGCAAACTATTAAGGATCTAAAATAATTGACAAAGTAGAAGTTTCAAGTTATCAGTAATTAAAGCGATTTGTCATAATATATTATTCATATCTTATTTGTTAATTAACCAAACAGACGTAATAAAGTCCGAACTTAGTTTTTAGTTTTATCTAACACTTTGTAATCTTGTCGATATCGATCCTTAACTAATTTAAAATTGGAAATTCAATCCCAAAATGTTGTCATCTTGTAAAGGTATAGTTTCAACATATCAAGTTATTAGATTGAGGAGCATCATTAATTACTTGATTGTATTATCTTATCTATTAGGAATTGTTACAAGGGATTAAGAAGATTCTTGAGTCTATTAATGTAATTAAAGTTAGCCGATGAATTAAGATAATAAAATTGGAATTATCATAGAGGAATATACATAATAAGTATAGATTCTGTTGACCTAAAAAAAGGGTCCAACAGAAAACGAGGATTCCAAATGCATCTCAATTCGTCACGCAGTTAATTGTATGATAAAAGGGGTCGGCTTTGAGGGGAGAGTTTTTTAGATAGAGTTCAAGTTGCCTTTTAAGTGTGTAAAATTGCATTAACTTTCAACAGCGTCTGAAATGTGTCTTTATAGTAGGATACAATGGTTAAGAATCGTAGGATTTCTAAATACGTGGCTTCATCTACTTAACTTACACGTCATAACCTATCAATCAATCGCTCATGTTATAAATGCTAAGATCTACATATCTTATGCCTTGACTCGTGATGGGACGGTGTGGACTTATAGGGGCGACGACGACGGTGTGTTGTCCCATCAGTCTTTTCGTAGAAACGTAGGGGTTCGTCCTGAAGCCTCATGGATGGGTATTGTCTCTAATTGGGTCAGACAAACTAGCCCCTGCTCAAACAGCCTCAAGTAATGTGACATCGGGTCGGTTAAACTTCGTTCCTTATGTGGGCCCTCACATATATTGTCGGGCAGGTCTTCTGGATGATTATTTGTATGAATAACAGATTCATTGAGGCATTTATAATCTATGTGACTAGTTAAACTTGGTTATAAATCCCCCACCGAATCTTCAAACGCTTGCCCTTAAATTTTTAACTTTTTTTTTATAAAGGAAACCTTGACCTTTTTAATTGCTTTGCTATTAAAAGAAGTGATAGGAAAATATATTAAGAGAAGTTCCATCAAATCTAATTGAAAAGGGTCAAAAAGAGGGTTTTGTAGTGATCTTTGCACAAATTACTTAGAATCGCTGCCTACCTAATAGGGTAAGTCCTCCTATAATCTCTAGCGTGAAATTGAACAAGCAGCCATGGAATGTTCTTTTTAATTATCATTATAATTTGAAGAATAACGACGTACTATGATGCTTTTTATATTGTTAAATCGTATTTTGATTCTTAATTTGATACATACATGGTAAACAAAATGATGGTATAGACGATGAATTATGTAGGCTCGAGAGTTGTTGAAGAGCTCTTGATTTGATTTGATTTGATTTTAATTGTAGCATTATAGGCAATTTAGTTGACAATGGACCCAGTTGACCTCGAAATCTAGCTTTAATAGATTCCAACTCTTCTGTCATCCACATGTATATCATATGTACACTTAGACACCACGTTAGACTACCTGTGATTGTAACTCCGACGAGATGTGATGGTCGTGGCCACTATGAAGCTCAAGTCAAAGTGAAGAAAGTATTGGGTGTAAGAGAGACACAATAGACATCAATATGGTGGTTGCAAAGTGCCAAATTTGCAATACAAGATGTCATTCATTATCATTGAAAGACACTAAGTATAAGATTTTATATTAAAAGAGAAGAGTTTATGTCCATTGGATGCTTGGACATGACCTCATCTTGGACATGACCTCATCCTTTAGGCTCACTGATCAAGCTCAATTATGTCAATTCCACTTGTCATGGGCTTATGGCGTTCTGATCTTAAGCTGAAAAGCAGCCCCCACCCCTAGGTCATGGTTTGCAAACTGAAAAAGTTGACTAATCTGAATATATAGTGGCAAATCTATCAAATGTAGTCCTTCACATAAGATGTCAAATCTATGTGATACTGCAATAAGTTGGAAGGTTGTGAATTTGTCTTCAACTAAATCAGAATACATTGCAGTTTCTGATGTCATTAAAGAAGGTGTTTTGGTTACGTAGGCTGTCGAGTGAACTTGGTTTTGTTGATGAAAATGCAACTCTATACTCATGCTATACATTTGAGTAAAAACCCCATGTTTCTTGATAGGACTAAACAAATAAACATTAAATATCATTTTATTGGAGATGTTATTTCAAAAAGAATTCTGATAATTGGTAAGGTTTCTACCCAATTTAATCCTTCAAACATGGAAACTAAAATAACACCTTTAAACAAATGTCATAATTGTTTGAGATTATTATGTATTGATACTTTGTAATGCATGGAGCAAATGAAGATTGAATTGCTGATGTTTGCTCTTGGCTGCACTTTTTTGTCCCAAATTTCTGGTAGCAATGTTGAGATTGTTGAGGCTCGAACCGGTGATCTGTGATGCACTCCCAAAATCTGACTAAAGTCACATTACTGAAACATGTGTTTTGAGTTGGAACGTATTTTATAGGATGACGACGCATGTTCATATCCTGGCTTTTATTTTGGCATTTCCTATGAAGAGATATATACATGCACAGTTCCATTTCATTTATCACTTTTCATCTTCCGGCTGTTGAGTTTCTTTGAGAAAGAGTTTTCTTTATTTTTCTTTCCAATAGTTAGGGTTTTGATCGGTGGTTTTCTCCTCTCTCTTGAAAAAACGTATGAAACTGAGATTAATACCTTTTAGCTTCTGAAATCTGTATATTTTGAGTGATTAATGTAAGAATAAGGGGATTCTTATAGTTGTAGTTTCGGTAGGCATGTTGAAGTTTCTAGAATGATTCCTCGTAGATTTGCAATTTATTGTTGAAGAGATAAGTATTTTGTACTTTTCTCTTGTATTGGTAGAAATGATCTGTAATTTTGTTGTCATTTTGGTCTATATAGTGCAACTGAGTAAATATCCAATTTATTGGATGCTCAACGAGGGATGTAGACGTTAAATGTGGTCGCTGAATCTCCGGAGTTTAGGTCGAAATAAATCTCTTGGGTTCAATCTTTTATTTTCTGCAAATTTACTTTCCAATCAATTATGATTATTTGTAATCTTATTTTAATATCGTGTTATTTGAGTCTTTTCAAGCCTGAGCAATGAAAAATCAAAATATAAATAGGCATGCCAAAGCCTATTTTTGAAAAAAAGATTAATTTTACTTGATCATAGTTTTATTTCAACAGGATAAAGAAATACGGTAAGCGGTATCAAAAAGCAAACTGACTATGACTTGTATGATAGGCTACAACTTTCATTAAGAAATAATCTAAACTGGAAAATATATTTATAGGTGACATGTTGAAATAAATCCCAATTTAAAATGTAGGTGACTAGTGGGTGAACTATTTTTACTTATTTTAGAAAAATTATTTGCAAATGCTTATTTATTAGCTGTCTATTTAGCGATTGGATTTACTGTCTCGAATTTGTTGTTTACTTTACTGTTCCATCAATACATTTTTGTAATCTTGGTACATCACCTCTTCATATCGAATGAATTTCAAGTTTATTAATCCCGATAGAGACTGAAATGGAGTCAAACATGGATCCAAACCCGGGCCTCCAAATACCGTATATTCTCCTGTCAAACACGGCCCATTTACTACACTTTTCTTTGAAAGGCCCATTTGCTTTTTAAGAAGATAAAAGAACATTCTATTCTATGTGCATTGATTTTATCTTTTTTTTTCCCAAAGCAGCCATTGGAAATTGATGGTCAATGTTTTTGGGCCCCACATTTTTTCCAAACATCCCCTCTCTTTCTCCACCTCGAGAAGTTTTAAGTTACTTTGATTAAGCTTTAAAAAAAAGTGATTAATGTAGTTGGTTAACCAAACTTCTCTTCTTTTGAACTACAACAAATTCAGGAAAAAAAATAAAATTAATAAATAACCATCACGCCTCAAAAGGGAAAGAAATTTTCTAAATTGATTGTGACAATCAATGTCGTGTTGGTCGGGAAATTATTGAATTTGCACTGTGACAAGTAACAAATGTTGTCCTATATTTTATCAGTCAAATTATCAATCTTTTCACTTTTTATTGTCGCTAAAGCAATTTTCTTCATATTCATTCACTACCTACTACAAAAGATTCATAACTCGACATTGATATCAAACTTTTTATTTTATTCTGAAACTTAAATAATCTATATCCGTAATCCCGTCGCTCCATCAAACATCCGCACTCATTTTCAATTTTCTCTTTATTAGCCATTATAACATTGCAAATATCACACGAGTCACAGTGATAGGATGATCGAAATCGTTATCAAGAATATAAAATCTTAGGCCTTCTCTTCAATTCGAAATGCTTTGTTCATTCCTCAAAAATTATCCCGTGAGTTGACGAACGTAATGTACAAAATATTTGTATTGTGAATGAAGATAGCCCTACCGTATCAAAATTGTATTATGAATATTCCCCACCCCCCACCCCCACCCCGCCCCTCTTCCCCTTTGTGTTGGATTCCATCATAGTTGAAGGTGATGTGTTGACTAATAATGGAAGTGATTTCAATTGGGCCCAGCACCCCATCTTCCGACCATCAGATTCTTTTCACTTCAAACACGAAAAACTACCACATTTTCTGAATGTCATAGATTGGGTTGCCTAAATTCAATTAATACCACTATTTAT
>CAIGRO010165840.1:0-10345 GCA_903798355.1 Fraxinus baroniana | reverse complement strand
TTCGTCAAATCGTGTAAGAAATTTATTTTGCTTAATTATGGAGCAAAAAATAATAATGTGTATTTCTTCATCGTAGAGATTGTTTAATTTCCTTCTCAAGATATCCCCCAGAGAGTATAATGATCATGCTCTACGATAATGGTGCTCAGTGACATTGTAGTTGAGATTTAGAAGATTTTTATATACTTTATACCATATTGAAGGATATGAGTCCATTACAAACATTAGGCGGTTTATTTCTTTCGGGAACTTTCCGAATTTTGGAATCGCATTAGGTGCCTTCCTGTTCATAGAGGATAAACTCTTAGTATGATTGTAGGAATTGAGCCTACGAATTCACCATTATGAGTTGGGTGCTTTAACCATTCATTCAGCCATGGATGCTTAGCGGAATCCATATTTGAAGTAATTTATGGTTCAGAATAGTGCAACGAAAAATAATCTAAAGGTTTTCTCTTTATGGGTAAATTTAAATGGAATAAGCTTTCTTTGTTTGGATTCCAATGAATATAAAGAGGAGAATTTTCTTGTGAAAGTAATGTCATACAAAGTACCATATTAGAGGAAAAGTAGGTGGCCATTTGGCGTTTTGCCTTTTATACAATATTTTGCTAAAGATATCACATTTGGGTTTGAATTGTCATGATTCGAGATTGGTTGGGCAGATACAAATGAAAAATTTCACTATTAATACATTAACATAATTGAATGTTAGAGAGTTTTGGATCAATACTTTATCCCCTAGCAGGAACCATTAATACAAAACATTGATGGTCTATGTTATATGATGGTTGATGTATAAATTACATGGTAAACGTGAAAAAGATGTTCCATAGTAATCCAACCAAATATGTTTGTCAACTATATCAATGCTCACCTCCCTTTCTTGAAGTGTTGACCTCCAACTTTTATCTTGCTGATTCATACGTGCTTTTGGTGTTACCACTTTATTTAGCTTCGAGAGGCATACATCACACATTCTAATGCTTCTTAAATTGCAATAATCTTGCAGATGTAGAAGTCCCAGTTGCTTGTCTCATACTGATAGCTCTATTTGCCCTTCAACATTATGGCACCCATAGGGTCGGATTCTTGTTCGCACCTGTGGTCTTAACATGGCTTCTATGCATCGGTGCTATTGGTCTGTACAATATTTTTCACTGGAACCCTCATATCTATCGCGCTCTATCCCCATATTATATGTACAAATTTCTGAAGAAAACAAAGAGAGGAGGCTGGATGTCCTTGGGTGGGATCTTGTTGTGTGTAACAGGCAAGTATTACACTTAATTTTTATATCAAAATTTCAGATTATTTATTATAGCTTGTATAGTCTTGTTTATAATACATGTTCAATTTCAGGTTCGGAAGCAATGTTTGCTGATCTGGGACACTTTTCCCAGTTGTCAATAAAGGTATAGTGCCTACTTATGTTTTTTCTGATCTAATATCAGGAATATAACTTAAAACTTCACAAGATTTTTAATCTCAATTGGAGTTAAACATGCTTTGATCTTATTTTGAAAGTAACTTTTACTTCACTGCCGCATCAAGTAACTTCAGATTTTGATCAATAAAACAATTTATTTATTTTAAAATTTGTAAACACTTTAAGCTTAGCCAAACTTGCTCTTTGTATTCGATGATACTGCTGATGTGTAAATTAATGCATCAGCACCATTCTTCATAGATCATTGCGACTATTTTTATTTTTTTATTTTTTTTTTTGCATATTTATGCATAGGGTTTCATTTCTAGATTGTTATCATTATACAGTTGCTGCATTGTCTAATATATGCCATGGATCTGCAGATAGCCTTCACATCCATTGTTTATCCATCACTGATCCTTGCTTACATGGGGCAAGCTGCTTATCTTTCTCGGCATCACGAAGAAAACAATAAACGTATTGGATTTTATGTTTCTGTTCCAGGTAGTTACCTTTACTTTTTCGCTCTTTAAAGGTAAAAATGTTAATAATAGGTGAGTTTCAACTAACGAAATATATTCCCCTTCTGTGTCAGAAAAACTGCAATGGCCTGTTCTGGTGATTGCCATACTTGCTGCTGTGGTCGGAAGCCAAGCCATCATTACTGGAACTTTTTCGATTATTAAGCAATGCTCTGCCCTCGGATGCTTTCCGAGAGTCAAAATTGTGCACACGTCATCGAAAGTTCATGGGCAAATTTATATCCCCGAAATCAACTGGATTTTAATGATCTTATGTTTGTCTGTCACTATTGGCTTCAGAGACACGAATCGTATGGGCAACGCATCAGGTTCTTTTTCTCTTTTCATAAGTTTTTAAGTCAAAGGAGAAGTGTTTCTATGGATATCTGAAAATCTAATGCATGTGTGCTAAAGTGCATTATTTTTTTAATTCAGGTCTGGCAGTTATTACTGTTATGCTGGTCACAACTTGTTTGATGTCTCTAGTTATCGTTTTATGCTGGCACCGGAGTGTCATCCTTGCAGTTTTGTTTGTCTTATTCTTTGGGACAATCGAAGCCTTGTATTTCTCTGCTTCTTTAATCAAATTTCTGGAGGGAGCTTGGGTTCCTATTGCCCTCTCATTCATCTTAATGATAGTGATGTGTGTCTGGCACTATGGGACACTCAAAAAATATGAATTTGACCTCGAAAATAAGGTGTCTATTGATTGGTTACTCGGTCTGGGTCCTAGTTTGGGTATTGTACGTGTTCGTGGCATTGGCGTTGTACACACAGAACTTGTATCTGGAATCCCAGCTATCTTCTCCCACTTTGTCACCAATCTTCCAGCTTTCCACCAGGTTCTTGTTTTCCTTTGTGTTAAGTCCGTCCCAATCCCTCATGTTAAACATGAAGAACGGTTCCTTGTGGGGCATATTGGTCCAAGAGAGCATCGCATATATAGATGCATTGTTCGATATGGTTATCGTGATGTTCATAAAGATGACATGCAGTTTGAGAATGACCTTGTATGTAATATTGCTGAGTACATCCGAACAGGGAGAACCGATTTGAATAATGTGGATGAATATTCGACAAAGCAACACAAGGAAATGATGGTGCTCGGAACACCTTCAACCCATTTAAATGGAATCCAATTGTGCAACGACGAAGATCTGAGTCAAGAAATTGTTGGCACATCGGAGCCTACAGAAACACAGTCTCCTACTATGATGAAGCCAAGGAAGCAGGTGAGATTTGTCATCCCGGAGAGCCCGAAGGTTGATACAAGTACGCATGAGGAGTTGCAAGAACTTATGCAAGCCAGGGAAACTGGCATTACATATATATTGGGACACTCTTATGTGAGAGCGAAGCAAGGATCAAGCTTACTAAAGAAGATGGTTATAAATTTGGGGTATGGTTTTTTGAGTAGGAATTGTAGGGCACCCACCTCTGGGTTAAGTGTACCACATCCTTCAACATTGGAAGTGGGAATGGTGTATAATATATAAATTTAATGGGATAGAGTATAGTGATAAATTATATAATTGTATTTTGTTAGTTTAAGAAATAGATAAAAATTTTGTAATTATTACTTATAATTGGGAATGAGTTAGTCATGGAATGACATATTTGATATACTGGACTAAACGTGATTTTGTAACAAAATTTGTCGACTGTCGTGTGAAGTTTAATCTAGCAGGTTTAACTACGTGGGTAATGGGTAATGCTCGAGATAACTGTTCCTTTTCTTTTTTTTTTTTTTTTCACTCAAATATCAAGTGATAACTCAATTTCAGTATTTTTGAAGATCTACAGAACCCTATATATTTTCCGGCCTGTACCTCTATATTGGATCAGGACCAACAAGTTTGAGAGACACTTGGCCCAATTATGTACTGAGGCCTAGATGATACTACAGTAAGAAATGTGAATGGGCAAGCTTCGGTCCAAGCCCATTTTTTTAAAATACTTTTGGAGAACAATTTTCTCACTTAATTTTGAAGGTCGAACGATTAAATTTCATGTGCTTCTTCATTCCAAATTTACATTTATCTGACTACAAAACGCGAGCAAGCTTTAAATTAAGTTTGGAACGTTGAATAAAATACAATGATGGGCAAATATTTTACATGCATTTTTGTTCAATCATGTCATATCTAGCCTGGGCACTGTTTGATTTCGGTCCGTTTCGAATCCAACTCGAAATCAAAACCAAAATAGTCGATTTTTCGCGAATTTCAATCCAATCGAACCAACCTAAACCATATTGATTTGGCTAAGTTGATTTGGGCATAGATATCCCAACAAATTTCAATATTAACAGATCATCAAATATAAATGGTATTTTAGTGTTCCATCACATATATGAACATTTCAATTCAACTCATACAGCTACAAACGAATGGCAGTCCATAATATTTGGATAGTGTTAGGTTTCTAGTTATATTGACAATTCTTTAGACAAAATAATTATTGTAAAAGAATAGGAATGTTACAAAAGAGTTGTCAAAGTCAATGAGTCTTTTGGAGGGTTATATAGATGAATTAGCAGTCTTTGGGTTCGAGTATGGAACAAAAAGAAAGAGTCGTCAAATTTTCGTTGTCCTGTCGCCTAGCTGATGCTCGAGCATCCAAAGCAAAATCATTGTGGCCCTACTCTCGCCCGAGTGATGCGCCTTTTGCTCACTTGTCGCTTGGCGACGGTGTTTTTCGAGAAACCTTAGTTTACGTTTTTCAAGAGTTTGGCAAACCATATCTTGTTTGGCATATTATTGATCATAAGGTTGTCATCGTTGAAATCCCGTTAGAAGAAAATCATATCTTGTTTGGCATTACTTATATCGATGAGTTGGAAGACGATGTATGGTTGATGTCTGTCGTCAGGGAAGAGGTGATTATCATAAGCATCGATGATGAGGGTGATAGTCAGGTGTCTCCTTTGTTCGTTATTGAAAATATGTACATGTCACTAAACTATTATTGTAGTGTTAATCTCATCCTAGAAGGGTTGTTATTGCCGTATTGGTGTAATATAAATGATTGAAACGGTTACATTATCCTAGATCGTCATTTTGTGAACACTTCAAGACGCGTGGGATTAGTCGAGGTGCGCGCAAGCTGGCCCGTACATCCACGATTAAAAAAAATTATTCTTGAAGTTGACATGATTTATGTTAAAGAAAGGGTTGCGTTAATATATTTTGATAGGTTGTGAACATCATATATCATATTGTTCTTGAAAAAATAATAAGTCTTGAAATGAATTGATAGAATGAGTAACGAATGCAAAAATATGTTTCACAGTTGAAGATTCTTTTATTATTCTCGAATCTCGTAATATCCTCATACATGCATACCATCACACAAATAATATTTGCTAACACATGAATACATTAAATGAACATACTACTCGCATGCAATATGTTAAACGCTAAACATTGTGATAGCCTAAGAATTGCTAATTAAGAGGGGGATAAATTGATTATTTAAAACTTTTTCGAAGAATTAATATAAATTCAAGCAAGTTAAGACAAAAAAAGATAAAATCAAATAATAAGCACGAATGTAAATGTGATGAGTAAAATGGAGATTATGCAAATGATATAATTGTGGATGTTCGATTCAAAGTAATGATCTACGCACTCCGTTACCAAGCTTTCCGGTACGAGCAAGGCATTTGCACTATGTTGATTGACTTGTGGTACAATACAACCCGTTTACAATGCTTTCGGTGACTTACAAATAAGGAGCATCGATCCTTATACGATGTTGAGTTTTATGAGATATCAACATGATCCAAAAATTTAAATGGAAACTGATTTTACAATTTGAAATCTCTCTTTTAATAAATGATATGATCAAATGAAGTACCAAGAGAGAAATAGGCTAACACTTTAATATATAGCAATAAATAAAGTTCAAGTGTTAAGTGAGAAAAACTTTGTTGAGTAGAATGATTTTCAAAAATTAATTCAATCAAAAAATTTCGAAGTAAATGGTTTGATCTGGATAAATCAATATAGCTTTGCTCAAGAATATCTCACATAAATGCTCTTACAAGTGTTTATTGAATGTAAAGTGAAATTGTATTTATAGCAGTCGAAACGTCAAAATTTTTGACCAACCAAATGACCCATCCGGACGTCCACTCACTGAACAGAACAACCAAACTAGTTGTTGTACATCAAAATTTAGAATTGTTAAAAATTTGACCTTTGCACAAACTGTACGTCACTTTGGACAAATTTTCTCAAATTTTTCTTTCTTGATTTATTTTGAAAAATATAGGATTTTGAAAGATATTTTCACTTAATTTTTCAAGATAAGTGATACTTGTAAAAAATCAAGTGGAAGTTTTTATATTTTTTAAAAATAATTTTTATGCAAGTGTTTTCATGAATAATATATCTCGTGCATAAAAATTCAACTTTTGAACTTCTAGTGATTCATTGCTAAGTATTAAAATATTTTACTTTTACATATGAATCCAAATCATCTAAATCTAATATCTTCAATGAATACTAGATTCGACATAAATGCTTGATTTGCTTTTGTCTTTGATTAATTTGACGTGACCGCTCGACTTCCATCTCGATTTTCTTTAATTGAAAAATTGTGAGTTTTTTGATAGCAATCATTTTTGTCTTTAATTGATCAATTTGACCATAATAGCTATGAAGACTTGAATCCAATTGCTATTGATAAAAAAATTTATTTATTATAATCAAAATATGATATCAACCATTGGTCAACATAGTATTCCCTAACTTCATCAAGTTTTTAACGTTACTCTCGATACTCCAAAAAGGTCAAGAATTATATTTAAAGTATCATTCTCGACATTCACAAAATGTTGAGAACGATATGTCTAGATTACACATCACCATATCTATTGATCATATATTCTTTAACTTCAACCACCATTTTTTCAAAGAATTCATTCCAACATTAATAACATTGTCAATACACAACTACCTTAAATTTCTATATGTCACAGTTATCAAGGAAGAATGTGAGACAATAGTTGAGGACCACATAACAATGAATATGATTCATTTTTAAATGCTTCAATAATCTTACAACAAATATTATTTAATTATTTAGATATATAACAACAACCATTAAACAAAACTTACCAACAAAAACAATTTTTCAAAGAAAAATTACATTCTATCAAGAATTGTGAAAAGCCTGATCAACTCGCAAATTTGGATGAAATTAAATTTCTTGAAATGAAATTGTATGATTTCCTTATGAGTTGGAATCTTATAGTTTTTGGTTAGTGTTCATTGAGTTTCTACTTCATCATCTTCTTTTTATTTTTTTCCAAAATAATTGGTTAATACCTCATTAGTTAATGTAAGCAATGAACACATTATGTGATAACTAACATTTTGTAAATTCATATATAAAGATGGTGTAAATAAGTCAACAAACGCGGCTCCAAGTTGAGACAATTATAGTCCAGCTCCAACCAACCAAATCTTCCCACTAGAAATTGGCAATACCACTTGAAGATGGCACTCTTGTAGTCTTTTGACATTTTAAAGTCAAAACAATCATCACAAAAAAAAATAATAATAATAATAATAATAATATTAATAAAAAGTCAACCTAGTATTGGCCACTTAAATTTTTTTTTTCCTTTTATTTAAATCTTATCGCGTTTTTATTAATATAAAAAATCGAAGTCGGTTGTATGAAATATTTTAATCCGTTAATTTTGATCGTGATGAAAAAAGTTTTTTGAACATTTTCTTCGAAATGTTACATATAATATGATTAAAGCATGCATATCTTTCTATGTATAATTGTCTTACTTACCATAGTAATTATGATGCCAAATAATTTAAATTACTATGCTTGAAATTACGGAAACACTGATGTCCTTTTTTATATATATATTTTTGAATGCTTTAATCTATGGGCAGAAGGGAAATGCATTTCCTATCACTTCTACTGTAAGCTCAGTCTCCATATCTTTTCTTTGAATCTCGAATAACACCATTTACATGCAATTTTAATTATAAGCTACTCTCTTACGCCCCTTCAACAACTCTAATGGCTGGTAAAGACTTTTTTTTGAAGCAAAAGTGTCCCTAACTCTTAAATGGATAAAGATTAATTAATTTTTATAAAATTTGATTGAAATTTTAGTTTAAAAGTGGGTTAAGGTGTTTTCACTCAACTTACAAACACAAGAATAAATAAGTATTTATAGCTAAAATTAGAAGGTATTTTTGCAAATTATATTGGTTGACCATACATCTCTAATTCATGGATACTATCACTTTAGAATTGGTAAGGGGCCATTCTCTTTGACGTTTTGGGATCGTTTTCTGTTTTCGATTTTCGAAAACAGTTGAAACATGTTCACTTTCCTATTTTCGAAAACACGTTTTTGAAAACGAAAATTTTTTTGTACACAAAACACAAAACGAAGAAAACATCGTTTTGGACGTTTTCAAGCCAAACCCACAAAAACAACCCAAAACACGGGAAACGGCTCAAAAACGCCACTATTCCTTCATCTGCCAAAACAATGAAGCAGCCACTTTCCAACCCTCTAAACTCCAGTCATCTTCCTCCACCACCACCGGATTTGCATACCATTGTGAAGCCATCGATCCCTTCTTCAATAACCACACAAACCACTATCCAAACATATACCAAAATTAATCAAAAATCATCCTCCAAAATTGAACTGGCCATAACTGCTTCTGCCGAAATCTCCAACCACCACTACACCACCACCACCAAAATCCCCACCAGGAACCCCCACCACCACAGCCAAAATCGTCACCCCAGAAATACCCCTACCACCACACCAAATCGCCACCAGAAAGACCACCACCATCGCCCAGCCAAAATAACGATCCAACCATCGCAAAATCGTCATCAGAATCGCGACCCACCACAGCCACCGCCAAGTTGTGTCGCAACCCAACCACCGCACACCACGCACCCAACCAACAACTGCTTCAAATAACGAAAAAATTAAAGATGAAGAAGGAAGGAGATCGTAGGGAGCGTCCAAACTCAAATCACTATCGCGCCGCTCGGAAGGAGATCGTCGGGAGCACCGTTCGCAGGGAGCGCCGGCGATCGCAGGGAGAGGACAGAGTATGGCGCTCCTAGCGATCACTGGGAGAGGAGAGAAAGAGAGGCGACGACCCAAAATGAAACGGAAATGAAGAGAAAGAGAACACTTTTTTGTTTTGTTTATTTTCGAAACAATTTTTCAAAATGCCAAAAAGAATACATTTTCAACAATCTCAAAATGGATACTCAAAGCACAAAATTCAAAATGAATTGAAAATTCAAAATAAAAAACTGAAACACGAAGAGAACGGTCCCTAATTTGTCGAATCTTTGAATTTTCAATCACATTGGACCTTTTTTTTTTATGTCAACACTCTCATCTCTAATTCACAATAACGAGTATCTTGTCAAGTTGAGTGAATACATGTTGAATTTCAGTACAAGCTCCTCCGTCATGTAAACATTGACATTGTTGGGTGGTTGGCCTCAATATGACTATTTAAGCTCGGGACTTTTCATTTCTAAGCTATCTGTTCTCTTCCTTGATAATTCACATCACGTTAGATCCTTATTTGATTCAACTAAATTTTTTTTATAAATCTATATTAAGTTTAATAATTAATTTTAATGATACATTTCATGAGATTCTTGATTTTTTAACTACATATTCTATCGCTTTTACCAAATTATATTAAAATTTTAATTATTATTTAAATCAAATATGAGCTAAGATTTACAAAATGAATTCCTCATTAAAATGTGAAGACACGCGCTGCAGCTGCTGGAAAGACACTAATGGAACATTCCACGATTAAAAAAAGAAAAAGTGGACCCCACACTGGGTTTTGGAAGGGACGAAGCCCAATCCCCAAATCCCTTTCATCATCCCACACGCCATCTTTTCCGATAAACTCGGCCCCCACAACACTAAACCTATACATACAACAAGCACTATATCTATACTTTATCTTCCACCAAATTCAATGGTAGGTCACGTGCCAATCACGTGGAACCGAAAGATATGTGTGATGACGTGGGTGAAATTTATTGGCTTTGCGCGTCCCGCAAAAGTTAGGTTGGCGAGGTTGTGCCGCTCCGTACTGGGGCAGGCATAGTGGGTGGACGAGGAAAATAGAAACTGCGTCAAAATATCCTTTTCATGTCGCCACGATAATCTCTGTTCTAAAAAGCTCGCCTAGGCGGCGCCTAGGCGCCGCCTAGGCTCGAAGCTTGATGAAAACGCCTCGCTTTGAGGCTAGCGGTAATTAAGCGGCCAACGGACAACGTTGACCGCTTAATTAGCGCCTAAGCGCGGCAAAGCGCGCCTAGGTGTGGCAAAGCGCGCCTAGGTGGCTAGGCGCGCTGG
>CAIGRO010165834.1:0-11523 GCA_903798355.1 Fraxinus baroniana | reverse complement strand
TATTTTTTTATATCTTTAGTTAGTAAATATTAACATATTATTATTTTTTTTTACTCATTTGTTAAAAACAACTTATGTTCTCTTTAAAAATGATGATAAATTTATTATTTTTGTTCGATAAAAAACTTAAATTTAAAATTAATTTTAAATGGGGCGGGGACTATGTTCCCCGTACCCACTTCGGGGTAATGATTTTCGCCTCATTCCCGTCCCGTGTACCCGGTTAAGCGGGTAATCCTCACCTCATTCGGAGCGGAGCTCCACGGGTATTGGGTTGAGCGGGTTGTATCGCCATCCCTAATTTAATGCGAGCATAATGTTTATTATTTTCAGCTATAGGAAATGGCAAGAGGTGTAATTTTAAAAGTAGTATTTATTAGATATATATTTACAAATTGTATTAATTCATGAAATCTTATTATTTTTTTAATAGGTTAGAAGATACAAGTTTTCCTCTTATACGAACGTAATCCCTATAAAGTAAATTCATTTTTATGCCCACCCAACTAGAGGTGAGTATGGGTCTGTTTTGAACCAAGTCAGCTAAATTTGCTTAAATTGATTTGAGCTTTATATAAGCATATTTAAGCTAAGTCACACGTGCTCTATACGTCCAAAAACAAAGATTAGGTACAAGCATAATCAATGTCATTCAAGAAACAAAACAAACTTCTGATTTTGTTGGCAAAGGGGAAAAAATGTGTACTACATTCAATAAACTAGGGTTGAGCATGGAGAAGATGAACGGAAATTCAATAAAATTCAAGAAATTACTCTGCTTGTATTCTGTCTTGATTTCCTTTCATAGTATATTGCTATGTCTTTGTTATTTTCGTGTCAAGCATTGAAAGAAAATAGTCATAATGACATTTTTTTTCCCAATAAATATGGTTCAATAAATTCCAATTTGACATATAGAATAACGTAGTACCATTTCACTTGGATCTAATTGGTCTTGAGGTATACAATCTCATAATTTTATGATCACTACTAACTCCTATGTCCTAACACATGGTCTGTAAATTTCTAGACAAAATTGAAGGATTCTAGAATCCACAATTAATTCTACCATTTAACTATCTAGATTCTAGAAACACGTCTACATTATAGATTTTAATAAAATCGTTTCCACATATAAACTTGGGACTAGTTAAAATTCATTGTGTATCAATTATCATGATATTCAGATATCAACCTCTGAACTTCACCACAATTTCAATGAATGAAAATTTTATCGATAATATGACTGAAGAGATGTTGGGGATTTAACAAAAAGTATTAATAGTGGAATGTAAAATAAATTTAGATGGTGGAAGGTCAAATAATGTTGAAGAAAATTAGTTGTACAAATAATAATTAATTGCATGTAACTTGTTATATATATATATACAAAGAAAAATCTTGAAGATCACGTTTAACAAAATAAAATATATTAAAGCTAAATTTCACTTCAAACTTTGGTTTGTGCGGATTAGGTTTAAAGAAAGAATTAATTAATTATTTCAATGATTTGTTTGAACAAATTCACAAAATGAAATCGAACTATCTAAATTACTTTATTCGAGCAATTAAATTGTTTCTTATGAAATAAAAAAACAAGAATTCAAAATTTTGAATGTTGATGGCACATAAAAAACCTTTTTCATGCACAATATCTCATATTACATTAAAACCAATTGAAACTTTCAGTGTCTCACAAGATAAGAGTGATGATTGGAGTACAGGGGGGGGCCTTACAGGGGGGTACAGGTAAGACACATTGGGGGGGGGGGGGGGCCACAAATTTTTTTTTTTTTATTCATAGGCGGGCCCCCCACACAGTGAGGGGCCTGGCACCCCCAGTAAGGAATAAGCCCCTGTACTTGGGGCTTATTCCTTCTACGGAATACACTTAGCAATTTTCTTAGCCCCTGTACTTGGGGCTTATTCCCACAAGATAAACCCTAAAAATGCTCAGTTTCCAGAAATCTTTTATACTATTATTGACACCCTAAAAATGCAGCTTAAGATTAAAGGCCCAAGATAAAAAACCCAATTAGAGAGTCCAAGATAAAGGCCTAGGAAGAATCATTGATGAAGGTAATGGAAGCCCAGAAACAAGAGGAGCGACATCGCCCAACTTGCAGAACGCACAGAGGCTGAACGAATGAATGACCATGTGATCGTCCAGAGCGATGGTCTCATTATCGCCCAAACCTTCGAGTCGTCCAGGATGGAGCACATCTAAGGAATCATGATCACCCAGTCCAACAGTTGTGGAAGCAGTTATTAGACAAATTCGACATGCTCCACGATTCAAGGATAGACAGTTAAAAGGCAAGGATAATGGTAACGATTATGAGATAACTTCTCCCCAACAAGGCGGTCATTATGAAGGAAGTGGACAAATTACAAAGTGATTGAGCAGTTTCATCATTCAGCAGTCACTAAGGGAATATAAAAGGAAGTGAAGACATAGAGAGAAAGCCCCCCCGAATCAATAACTCTCAACAGAGAATATATAATTTTCATTTCTTAACTTTAAAATCATTCTTTCAGTACTCGTGTACTTGCGCCTCTTTGAGGTATTTTGTCTATTTTCAATTGTAAACCTTCGCCAGTAAATACACCCCTTTTTGGGACTTCGTCTTAAGAGGTTTATCCCTTACACAATCGTCTAATCCTGTTTAATTGTTAGCGAACCAAAAAAGCGCGAAACAACTACACTATATGACATGAAAAACGAGTGCTCTCCTATTCTGACTTTCCACAGCATCCGGTAGCACAGTCGAGAAAACTATGGATTTTGCCTCCTTCGGAACATTACATGCGCATCAAAAAATTTAGAAGAATACAGAAAATCAAATAGGGTTACAGAATATTATGAACTAATCCTTGCTTTTCATCAATAAATACTGAGATTCAGAACTTTTGTGATGAATGAATAATTATGCCAAAGGATTGAAGTTGCCCTGCAGGAGAAACAAAGTTGTTGGACACTTGAACATCCCCATTCTTTTCTAACTTTATGACAGGTGAAAAACCAAATACAGCCACCTCCTCCTCCACCACCACCGGATTGGCCAAACAATGGTGGCCGGTGGCAGTGAAAGTGGCCATACGCCCCTACCTAGTGCCTTTAAGCGATCTAATGGAAAAAGCTTAATATATACTGATACACAGGAATTGGGATTGTAGAATACGCTTATTTCATCCATGTGTTTGCAAATAGGATATGCTACGACCAACTAAGTTGCTCCACATTAGATGATTCCAACTTTTGTCCTTCCTTTTTTTTTATTTTCTTTGTCGGCCTTTTTATTTTTTTAATTATCCTACCATATAAATTTATATTTGGCCACCCTCTCACAAATAAAGATGAACAATAAGAGAAATAATAGTGGTCTCACCAATTATATGAATAATAACGATTAATACTTATGAATGTGTGATTGAAATAACTATTTAATTTTAACTGAATTTATAACTATTTCGAGATTTTTATGAAAATAGAAACAGTATTTTATTTTGATTTAATATTGGCTGAAGTATTGTCTAATCTCTTAATTTTTGGACAAGTGAATGCCGCCGATAATAGATTTTCTCTTAACCTTTATTTGGTGGAGATTAAAATCACATTTTTAGTAAATTATAATAAAAGTTGATAAAATATGTGATTGAAAAATTGTGGGTCCCATAAAATTTATCTTTGATCTTAACTTAAATTAAAATTTTGATTTTAATCTCCACCAAATATGGACTTAATTTAACCTAATTTTATAACTCTGATTTTGACTCACAAGTTTTTTCATTGCTTGGGAATGTATCCTGGGAAGCTTTTGAACCTGGTTTAAAATGTAAATTGTGTTTATATAATAGGGTTTTAATCCTAATACTCTTGCTTTAAGTCGACGTAATAATTTGCATTTGTGGAGAGAATCCATCGACGAGGACATCATCAGCAGATAAATAATAGGTTAAAATAACATTTTAAGAAATAAATGTTAATATGTTTCGATAAAATTGCAAAAAAATAAAAAAAATAATAATAATCTGCTCAACATCTATGCAAGTTAAGACGGTTGTCCCTCTAGATTTTAGAAATTTCTATTCTAAATAATTTTATTGATGAAATTCCTCAGTTAGATTTCTTTTTTTTTTTTTTTAGCTGGTAAAATGAATAATAAATAAATAAATTCTTGACTTTTTTTTAATTGGTGAATTGTCTAATTGAATGAGTCTTGTTATTTTTGCATGTCCCCCGAGCAAATGTAAAGTTTGGAAGTATTTGACACATACGTTTTATATGCTTATGTAGGTCTTAAAAAAATGTTTAATTTGGATTAAACGAGCAAATTTTTGTTCACTTTGTGTTGTTTGTGATTTGTGTAGTTTTAAATCCCCAATTTGAAAATTGATCAAGTCTCGCAAAACATAAAACTAATAGTCAACGTGTTCACACCAGTCGGAGCGTTGTTCTTTGAAATCCTCTAACTACGGGTGAGATCATCGCAAGTTTGGCAAGATTGACCAGTAGATATGGTTAGCCGGAATGGGGGAATTTAGGGTCCGTTCATGCTAACGATGCCTACAAATACCATTTCTTGGATAATTATGATTTCAAGTTGTCCTCTTGATTCTTCATTGAAATTCAAAATGCCAAAGAATACAAACACAGGAGATCAATAGCATAGCAGATTTTGGATAATATTTCAAGAATCAAGAAAGATGAAGGAAACAGGTAGAATTCTATGCATAATCACAACTCACAAGTGTCAACTTCCAACCGTATTCGATTTAAATGGACGGCAACAATATAAATAAATATAGAAAAAAAGAATCGAACTCAATGTATTGATTGCTCCTCTCTTCTACTTCTTATCCAACTTGGACTGGACATTACTCGTAGCCTTATTATCCATGATCTCCAACCCTCGAGGAGCGCCATTGCCGTGCCAAAAAAGAGAGCCGAGCATGAAGCCGGGCCAAGGCCTTGGCGCATCTTGAGGAGTCCGGATGCAGTGGCAGTAGAGAGAATGTTATTCCAGGGATCGTCCTTTTGCCTTACATATATCATCGAACTTTCGAAGACAGAACAAAGACCACCCCAAATGGCACAATTGCTGGCAAAACGAGGGGCGTTCATGCGTAAAGCTTGTGAGCCCCGAATGAGCCACTCACCTTTAGGAGAGTTGTACATGCCTTTCAACATGTAAAAAGCCGACCCGCTAGACATTCCAAAGCAAAATAAAAAACCTATGTCATCGGATAGGCTATCGAGCCATGGTTCACTATGGACCGTTCTTGATTCTGCATTCAATTAACTCTGATCAATTTCCATATAAATAAAAATTATGCAACATTGCTAGAGAGGTTGATATAATTTTTAACATAATGCGATGCAGTAACTTTTTCATTCAATCATATTTTTCCAACTCATTATATTAAGACAGCTGTCAACATCTCTATATTAAAGTGGTTTTACCTTATAAATAACTAGCAAAACTAACTCAAATTAAAATCTAAAGAAAATAACACTAAATTGGTTAATTGCAAAATTTTACAATAAGTGTAAACAAAATTAATCCAAAAGAAAGTAAAAACCATAATTATAACTAATCGATCGGAAAAGCAAAAAGCAGCACGAAATCATAAACACCTGAATTAATTCGATTTAAAGATTGATAAGAGGCGGCTAGGGTAGGTGAAATGGATTATGAGTCTCCACCTTCAACTAGGATTTTTAGATGTAATAAAATATATATGTAGCCGAACTAAATTATATTCGCCCAACTAAACACAAAGCCGAAGACAAATAATTGGATTTGGGCTTATAAATTTTTTCATAGATGAGATTTGGGCCAGTTTTTACCTAATTATTCACGGGTTTTCTATCTGGGGTGCCTCTTTCTTAAAAAATAAAAAAAAATAAAAAAAAAAATCAGCCTTTCACCCCACCTAATGTAATTTTAGATACAAGAAACGACCTAAAGTGGGCATTCACAATATTTCCCTACAAATTGATAACAATCCAACAAATAAAAATCAATAAACAATACATCTAAGCTGTCTCTGGCACTAAATTGGGTTGTTAGGTTATTGGGCTCGACGGCTAATAGTTGATTGAAGGTGGTCGGACGGTAATCTTGTGGCGGAACGCCGGAACAGAGTAGAAATTAAGAAAAGGGAAGGGAGAAGAGAAAGGAAATGTGGGGAAGAAAAGAAAAGGAAAATAGAATAAAAAGAAAAAGGAATAAAGGAGAAGGAAAGAAAAAAATGTGGAAATATATATTTTTTTTAAGAGTGTGTTTGATTAACATAGAAAAAATATCTCCTAGAAAAAAAATTATTTTTCTTGTTTTTGACGAAAGCAAAAACCTACTGGGTACAAGTCCTACCACTATTGAAAATTTTGAAGCAATTCAAAGACCTACGAAACATATTGAAACAGTACTATCCAGTAGTATGAATGGGGTTTCTTACTTTTCAAGCAGATGCACCTACATCTATATATAAACGCCGGTCTATCAAGAATACTTTTTGTGTAGAAAACTGAATCCGTCTACAAATCTCAATTTGTTTTTCAAAAATTGGTAGGAAAAGTGTAAATTTCTTGTAGTGTTTAAAGAAAGAATTAATTAATTATCTCGATGATTTGTTTGAACAACTTAATGAAATTGATGGCATGGACCCAAGCATGGTCACTGCCCCCAATATATTTTCCAGGGGGGCTTTTTCAATGACAATTGCCTGAATAAAGAACTAGAACATGAAGAACACGGTTCGCCTTTCATTCTTGATTTTCTTCACCTTCAACTCAGCAAAAGTGATGGGGTCATGACTCATTAGCAAGGTCAAGAGGATAGAAGTAGGGTAAATATTATCCTTACCAATAACTTCTAAAATGTTTGACTCTGAATCCTTCAATTAGTCCCATAAGAACAAATTGGAATTCAAGAATTGCCAAAATGTCATATGCATGTACAAAAATATAATGTCATGTATACGTTTGATCACCACAAAAATTTATTAAATTAAATTCTCAGTAACATCACTCGTGATTGGGACAAACTCATTTTTCAATCCCCGACAAAAAAATGTCAATGATAGATGCATCAGCTAAAACAAACTTCCATACATATTAAAAATTACTTACACAATTCAAAGTTCAAACATGTGAAATCACAGTAATATGTGTAAATCCAGTGATAGCAATTATGATTGGCAACTGTAGAAATTGAAATCATTGTGCTTTTAACAACTAAATAACTACAAAATATATCGCAATGTGTTACTACATAAATTTATTCACGAATTCAGTAATTTAGTTCTCACATCACATCTTTAGGTGATATTTTACCGGTTCTCAAAGCATATATACTTGATCTTCATGTCAAATATTTCATAAATTATGATATTCATATCCCATATCATCACATCACAATGTGCAGTGTTACCTTCAATTTGGTGTAGATGATCTTCAGAAGAAAATTCCAATTTATGAAAAATTTGAAATAGTAACTAAAGAAGAACATGACTTGATGGAAGAAGATGGATGAAAACTGAACATGAAGATCACTCCAAAAATGATTTCCACCTGCAATGATACGGAAAATGTTTCCTGTTGCAATTCTGAATTGGTTTTTGATATAAAAGGCATTGAATGCAAGCATAATATTTGCATTATTTCCGGTTACAGGAAATGGTGAGTGGTGTAATTTTAGAATGTAGTATTTATTTTTATTTTTTTTGGTACCCAAGTATCCCAGTTTAGCCAGACTAATTTCCTGGACCACCAGCCACTGGCCCCTCAGTAACTGGCGGAGGTAAACCGCTAGAATATAGTATTTATTAATATAGTTTACACATGTATAATACACATGTGTTTGATGAATATTAGAAAAATATGTATTTTAAATAGTGATATGTGTAATTAAAAATGAATTTTGAAAGAATGTGTGTCAAACAAGAGATAGATATATATTTACAAATTGTAGTAATTTGTACAATCTAAATTTTAATAGGTTAGATACGATTTTTTCCCTCAATATATGTCTAAAATCAAATGAGACTATTTTTGAACTGTTTGTCCAACCTATCAAATATGACATCAGAGTATGAATTAGTATGAAATTTCATTTTCTGAATACGTAGTATATTTATATAGTTTTTCCCTTTTTGCTAAAATTAATCTTAAGAAATATCGACATAAACTAATAACACATTCATGTCTAACGACCTAAAGAGAGATTTGTGACAATATTTTTGAATTGTCGTGTCTGACAATTCTTCAGATCGGAATAAATTTGGTGATCCTTCATCCATGTAAAAAATTGGTCAAATGTCAGTAATTTTGGGATTACCAAACGCGAGTAAATAAATTGCATGAATATGTAAATAGAATGAAAACTCTCAAATAGACGATAAACAGAAGCAAAGCAAAGCAAATAAAATCATGCTACATGAATATCACTGTTGTCATCTTTGTTTACCATGTATCACGTGGCAACACACCATTTCAAAGGAGTGTCATTCATGATTGTTATGTTTTTTATATCGCAAGTGTACGATATCGTAACAAATAATATAGTGGACCTAAGAGTCTGGATTATCGTTCCCACAAGAACTATACTTTAGTATTTGATATATTTTTTCTACTACTATTTGACAACAATAACTGATAAAGAACTTCGAGTATTGTGAGAATAGATTTTCCTAAATAAACTAAATACCTAAAATGATGAAAACTAAAACAATGAAAATTATGATGGAATGACAAACACAATGGATCAAAGTTTCACGTATGTAAAGTGTATTAGGGCAAAACAATTTCACTTATTGATCACATTAGTTCCTAATTCAAGATTCTAGCCTAATGTAGTGTTTGGTCGAATTCTCTTACGGTATTCAATTTACCCCCTCTTAAGTTTTCATTGAGTCTATTCAAATAATTCAATTTCATATATCTATGCGAATTATCTTTAGTTAAACGAGTTAAGGCGCTAGGAATTCATATAACGACTGCAGCACTTAGTATAAATATCTCTACACGTTATACCTCGTTACCAGATTTCATTACACGTTCTAAGTCTCGAACTCACCTCTCGACTCGTAAGAAACTCAATGGATCATCAAATTATTGATCAGGTAATTTGAAGCATTATTTTTATTACACATTCTAAGTTCAAACTCACCTCTCAATTCGTAAAAAACTCAATAGATCATCAAATTATTGACCGGATAATTTAAAGCATTACACTCATAATAACATCAACACATGGAAGAATAAAACTCAGAAATTCTTGAATCAAGTAACTAAGGGTCTAAATAAGTTACATTGTTTCCCCTAATAATAAAATTAGCTACTCACAATCAAAATAATGAAATAAATAACAAAAATTGAACTCATCACTGGATTTAAATTATACAAAAGTTGAAAAAGAATTAGCTCTTGTACCAAGATTTTCTTCTGCTTCCAACCCCTTGATTTAATCTCGAATCCTTGATTAATTTTTCAAGTGAATTTGTCTTCAATTTTGTATTTTTCTCTCAATCTCTTCAAAATGTGGACCCCTATTTCGTCCATTTTCTAGTCTATTTATAGTTCCTCACATTCATGGCCAAGTTGGAGACTTATTCATGGGCTTTTAGTAGCCCTAAAAAAATAAAAAAACAAAACCTAGATTTTACAGCGCCAAGGCGCTAGAAGGCAGAATAAGAGAATCCCACTCCAACTGGAGATTCCAAATACAGTATATTTGCTTCTGCAAATCAATAATTTTGTTAGCAGAATATTAAACACCTTTTCTAAGTGATCTTGAAAATATGAATATTCACAAAATAGACCAGTAAAGCACCTCTATTCCAGCTATATTTATTCCTGATTAGCACATTCCCACTTGGCCTAAATGGCCAATTTTCAGAAAGGCTCCAACCTCCAATGATGAAAAACAGGCCCTGCAATCAAGAACCATCAAAACTTCAAAAATTACACTCAATATAACAAGTTCTAAACAATGTGTGAGAATTTGACCTCCATTTAACCAGGAACAAAAGGTTCAGAAGCTGGATCCACTTCAGCTTCCACAAAATGGTAAAAGAGGGTTCTCTGTTTCTTCTGATCAACAATCAAATAACCAGCAAACTGTTGGAAACTCACTTGAGGCCGCCCTGGTAATTGAGTGACTTTTTCAGATGATGACAAAGTCGAGTATCGACTTCCGAGAAAAAGAAAAGTGTAGTAATAAAGCTAAAGCTATGGCCAATGCCGTGGTTTTGCATTGTGAAGATGCCATGACTTTGATTTCAGTATATGGAGCAGAGAAATATATATAGAGCTGAGGCAACTAAAATGCTACTCAGTTGGGGAGCATTATAGAAAAGATGGAGCCCCCTTCTTTTATTGTCATTAGTGTATTAACTTTTTCTGTTTTAGAGACTTTGGTGTGGATTTGAAAGAGTGAAGTGTTCGTCCCGCATGACTTGGCCCTCTCTGTGTGTATATGTGCTTCTGCTGACTATATCGAATTCAAATTGTGGGTTCTTTTTTCGGGCTTGGGCTTGGTAGATTGAATTGTATTCGACAGTATCCAAAGCACTAGATTATATCAAACTAAAGAAAAAAATTGAAATCTTATCAATTATAGTGTCTTGTGCTATTCAATATTACATACTAAAAGTTCTCTAATTATGCAAGTGGTCCCTATCCCACTGTTTTCTTGTTCTTGGTTTCATACCAAAGGTAAGATTTCCCAAAATTTGACAATAGCACAGTGCCAATGGAAAATTGGTGATTATTGGCAGTAAGTTAGGATAGTTTGTAGGAATATTTTCTTTTATCAGAAAATTGGAAATTATTGGCAGTAAGTTAAGACAGTTGAATGAGCATTTTATAATACGTACCCTAAAAATAATGTGGTAGTATAAGGTTCAATGGAAACTAGAGCCAAAAGGGACAGAACAAAGATTCTTTCTCATACATTGGTTGAAACACGACTTTAGTCAAAACTTAAGGGAACAAAACATTATGATAATTTGGAACTCATAGCATTTTCAATCGAGTTTGAACCATCACTTTACTGTAGATCCATGATAATGCCCTACAATCCAATAAATGAATTGATAGCAACCCAATAAACGAATTTATAATAATCAAATAACCCAATTTGCATTTCACAATATTTCCCTACAAATTGATAACAACCCAACGAATAAAAATCAATAAATGACACCTCTAAGGTGTCTCTAGCATTGAATTGGGTCGTTAGGTAACTGGGTTTGGCGACTGATGGCTGATTGAAGGTGGCTGGACGGTAATCTTGTGGCGGAACGCCGGAGCAGAGTAGAAATTAAGAAAGGAGAGGGCGAAGAAGAAAGGAAACGTGGGGAAGAAAAAGGAAAGGAAAGAAAAAAGAATGTGGAAATACTTTTCTTTAATTTCTATTTTTGTTTTCAATTATCTTTTCATTTTAAATATGCATTTCGTAGGAACGGGACTAAGGTCATCTCCAACGTTGCATCAAATCTTGCACCAAACTTTGCACC
>CAIGRO010165800.1:0-11545 GCA_903798355.1 Fraxinus baroniana | reverse complement strand
TGAGTATTATGCTCATGAAAGATTTTGGGTGGTAGCCATTTAGTAAATGGATCCATGATTATGAAATTTGTCCTAATATGTTTTATAAAAAACCTGACAACTCTAAATTCTTTTATTGACAATTAGGGACTTAATATCTATAAACTTTGATATCATCACGTTCCTATTAGAATACAATACTGTTATTGCCACAGAATTACTTAAGTGGTCTTTCAATTCCATTAAAAATATGCAGCCTAGTGACAATTTTGTTTATATTACATGATCAGAATCATAATATCCAGTGATTTCTAATTGGTCTGATATTCTTGAATATGATCATATAATCCTTAGTTCTCTATAGATACCAAATAACTTAATGTCTGCTTTCCAAATTTCCATCCCAAAGTTAATTAAATATCTGCCTAACATTCCAACAATAAATGTTATATCCATATGTTTGCGAACTTAAGCATACATTAAACTCCCAAATGATGAAGTATGGGGAGTTTTCTGTATTTTCTTCTCTTTAAATTTATCCTTGGGCATTAATTGAGACTAAACTTGTCTCCCTTATCAACAAAGGTGTCACTTGGTTTACATACATACATCCCAAATCTCTTAAGAACATTATCGATACAACTCTTTTGTGATAATCCAAAAATACACCGAGAACGATTCTTGTGTATCTATATCCTTAGTACAAAAGAGGAATCACCAAGATTTTTCATTGAGAATTCCATGACAGAAACCTCTTGGTTTTATGCAATAAGCTTATATCATCGTAGGCAAACAGTATGTCATTGACATACAAGAAACCAACTTAAGTTCATAGATGGATTTCTTTAATTTGTAAATCATCTCACAAAGCTTAAGATCAAAATGTGTCACAAATGTCATAATAGTCCTAAANGCTTATATCATCGTAGGCAAACAGTATGTCATTGACATACAAGAAACCAACTTAAGTTCATAGATGGATTTCTTTAATTTGTAAATCATCTCACAAAGCTTAAGATCAAAATGTGTCACAAATGTCATAATAGTCCTAAAAGAGTCTTTCATAGAAATCGGAGAAAAATCTCTTTAATGTAAATGTCTTCCTTTTGAGTAAAGTCATTTGCAACAGGACGAGCTTCATGTCTCTCTAAATCACCATTCGAATCTCTTTTGGTTTTAAATATATAGTTACAACCAATAGGCTTCACACCTTGCAATGGGATGAGTTCTCAAAAGTCATTGTTACTTATGAACTTTATCTCTTTATGCATAGTGTCAATCCACTCTTTATAATTATTCCTTTGCATAGCATAATGAAAGTTGTTGATCAATTCTTCTTCTATCAATCCATGACATCCTTATCTTCTTGGAGAAAAATTATAAAGTCATGCAGAATTGTCTTTCTCCTTTTTGTAGTGGATTTCTTTAATGGCATTTTTTTTGAAGTTGTTGAATTTGTTTTTCTAGAACAATTTTTTGATTGTGTATAGGGGATTTTTTTTTTAATTATTGCCTTGATCCAAAATTGCTTCTAGAACAAGATCTAGAGCAAAAATTTGTTCCTAGTCCTGATCATTGTCAATTGCAACAGAAAAAATATATACATATTCTTCCTCCAAGACAAAATCCTTAACCTTATGACCTTATCTCCTCCCGCAAACTCTACATCCTTAAGGAATTAGACATTTTTCCTTTTTAAAAATTGACCTAAGAGTGAGATCTTTTAAAAAAATTGTAACCCTTAACAATTGCTTTACTTAGAACTTTGTTGAGAATGTAAGTTGCAGTCTCTAGTACTTCTACATAGGTATATTCAGATGTATTGTGAGACGATTTCACATTCCTCTAGGAATTTAGCAAAAGGCCCTGGAATTATCCTCCTGATCCGTCATATCTGTCATATCATTCACCATCACGGTCAGATCAGAAGTGTTTTATCCTTTTGTCGAGTTGATTTTCAACTTCAGCCTAATAAGCTTTGAACACGTCTAGTGCTTGTGATTTCTCCTGAATGAGATATAGGTAACCATAAAGGGAATAATCCTTTATGAACATAATAAATGACTGTTAACCATTCCAAGAAGTCGAAGGGAATAGCCCACAGATATCCGTATGAATTAGTTTCAAAATGTCTGAAGTCCTATTGACACATAATCTCCTTATATTTGTTTATTTTCCTATAACTTTTTACTTGAGGTTGTTGAGTTTGAATTTCTGGAACAATATCTTGATTGTATACAGGGCTTCATCCAATTATCTCCCCCCGCAAACTCTACATCCTCAAGGAATTAGACATTTTTCCTTTTTAAAAATTGACGTGAGAGTGAGATCTTTTAAAAAAATTGTAACCCTTAACAATTGCTTTACTTAGAACTTTGTTGAGAATGTAAGTTGCAGTCTCTAGTACTTCTACATAGATATATTCGATGTATTGTGAGACGATTTCACATTCCTCTAGGAATTTAGCAAAAGGCCCTGGACATTATCCTCCTGATCCGTCATATCTGTCATATCATTCACCATTACGGTCAGATCAGAAGTGTTTTATCCTTTTGTCGAGTTGATTTTCAACTTCAGCCTAATAAGCCTTGAACACGTCTAGTGCTTGTGATTTCTCCTGAATGAGATATAGGTAACCATAAAGGGAATAATCGTTTATGAACATAATAAATGACTGCTAACCATTCCAAGAAGTCGAAGGGAATATCCCACAGATATCCGTATGAATTAGTTCCAAAATGTCTGAAGTCCTATTGACACATAATCTCCTTATATTTGTTTTTTTTCCCTGAATGCAATTTACACAAACACTTAAGCCTAAAAAATTAAGGAAATCAAGAATTCCTTCTGAAACAAGTTTTTCAAATCTTTTTCAGGATTTCACCATTTATTTTGAACAGAATCGGATCCACCTTTCTAATTCTTTATAACTTGTTTTTAGAGGAACTTGCCAAATGAGTAATATCAGTTTTATCTTACTTTAGTCTTTCTTTTTCTTACACACAATATGGAATGAGCTCATTAAAAGTCTACTTTCCCTGACCTTAAATTGTCGAATTGTGCAAGAATAGAAATCTGTCCAATTTCCTTTGTGACAGTTGTAATTGACCTTAAATTAGCCAAATGGTGCAAGAATAGAAATCAAAACTAAATGCACGAGTAAGTCATCAGACAACTCAACTTTTAATGCTTTTAGTTTTGAAACAATATAAGACATCTCAATGATATACTCTCTTATGTTTTCTTTATCCTTATACTTTAGTGAAACTAAGTTCGCTAAAAACATGTCAGTTCCGGCCTTATTGCCTTTGGTAAAGCGTTTTTTTATTTCATCAAGAAACTCATTGGCAGTAGTTACATTATCGAACACAAATGCTGTGGAAGTTCACATTTCATGATCATAAGACTTATAAGATTTGAATGATCCCACTTATCCGAGTCCTATTTTTATTAGCGAAATTTCCATCCATAAGAGTAGTGGATTATTACTCCTAAATTCAAGGTCTAGATTCATGTCATCAAGAACGATTAAAACATTCTCTTTCCAGCCCTAAAACTTTGGTTCTAACACATGAATTAAATTGATGTTGACAGATATTGCAGAAATTGATGGATTAATTGAATAGAGAACTTAAACCTAATTAACTTGTTCACATAGGAATCCGTACTAGACAATCAATAATTTCAAATAATGGTGAATTCCTTAACAAGAGACCGAGCACTACAATGATATTTAGTCATTGGACAAAAATACCAACCTTTAAGTGGCACTCTTGATGTAGTAATCAAATATTGACAATAAATCCGACCAAATATCAAGTCTATATTTGGATCGACTTAATGTTCACATAATGGAAAAACTTTACAATTGTCACATATTTATCATCACAGGTGTGTAAATAAGTCGTCCAAATATTAACTTTTCGTTGAGCCTGTCAATATCCGCATGAATTACGTACACACAAACTCCCTAATATTCCAAATAAATTAATTTAGGTAAGAGATGTTACTTTGGTAACATGTTGCTTCAATTAATCTATTTTACAAAATTAGAAATCTGAAATAGAATTTTGATTCCAGGATTTGAAATTTGATTGCCTTTTTTAACACAAAACCAACAAACCTTGATGCTGCTGTATGTGTATCTTTCAACTATATATACACTACTTATAGAAAGAAAGAGACTGAGAATTCTAGTTGATCTCTTCTATGGTTTCTTTCTTGCTGGTATATATTCTGCTTCTTTTGCTGATTATCGGAACTGGAACCTTCATATTACTAAGTACTTGTTTGGCAAAGCTAAAAAGTGGTTGAGTGTTTATAAACAGTTCTCAAATAAAGGATAAGTAAGTTTTAAGAGGCCGTGATGATGCCAATTGCTGCATATGAATTGGGGGTCATAACTCCTATATATAGTTTCCATATGTATTCGATCAATCATCAAATACAAATCCTAATGGATTTAGTCTCTATACATATAATCCGGCTTATACTTTATTTAGATGCTCAAAGCCCCGTTACTTAATTCTTCATTAGATCGCTTTAATTTTGGGGCTTAACTTTAAAATAGTATTTATACACAATTAATTACATATGTTGGCCTACATGAAAAATTAGATAGTTTCCAACACTAGTTGCTCTAGATCTCGCAATAGATCAAGTAATGAAAGTAATGGAATTGGGAAGAGGGGATTCATGTATATGACCCCAAATTTGTTGTTGCGGCTAAAATCAGGATACCCTTTATTATCTTTTCTCTTAATAAACAAAATTTAGTTAACCACGACAAAATCACTTCGCCGATCGTCATTTTGAGGTTGGAGATTCTTTCATTCATTATTATTGATTTATTGCTCATAGCCTCAAATTGTAGGCTGTGTTTTCTAAGGGAAGGTATGGCTTCCAATGTTTAAGTAAAGTCCGGCCCAATTAATGTGCAGCCCAGTTCCCTTTAATAAAAGCCCATCATTGTGCCAATTCTTTTCTCCACAAGTCTCTATACATATAATCCGGCTTATACTTTATTTAGATGCTCAAAGCCCCGTTACTTAATTCTTCATTAGATCACTTTAATTTTGGCGCTTAACTTTAAAATAGTATTTATACACAATTAATTACATATGTTGGCCCACATGAAAAATTAGATAGTTTCCAACACTAGTTGCTCTAGATCTCGCAATAGATCAAGTAATGAAAGTAATGGAATTGGGAAGAGGGGATTCGTGTATATGACCCCAAATTTGTTGTTGCGGCTAAAATCAGGATACCCTTTATTATCTTTTCTCTTAATAAACAAAATTTAGTTAACCACGACAAAATCACTTCGCCGATCGTCATTTTGAGGTAGGAGATTCTTTCATTCATTATTATTGATTTATTGCTCATAGCCTCAAATCGTAGGCTGTGTTTTCTAAGGGAAGGAATGCTTGTCTAAAGTTCCAGTGTGCATGAGTTGTGGAAAAACTTTAAGGTATCTAATTGTCTTTAGTTTTTGTTAATTCATCAAGGATTTATTCGTAGCCACCCAATGCTATGCATGTTGTTGAAACTTGAGAAACAAACTCATCTGAAAGGATTCTTGAATGACGAGAAATATCCCTCAGAACTAGCTTTCTTGCAATCTTTGATGTGATAAGCTCCGAAACGGGAATGTGCAGGTTCAAATGACATGGAAATACTAATCAAATGGCTTTGTAGTAATAAAGATAATAAATATAAAATGTGCATAACCAGGATGGTAGTTTGATATTAAGTTTATCCTAAATAAATTCTAGTTGTTTCTGAATTAAAAATATTGTTTGTGAAATTTGCTTATAGTCTCCCAGGATACGATTCTCAAAGCATTTATTAGCATTCGAAATCCAGGTTATCTTTATAGTTTCTGTAATCTTGCTCCAGTGTAATAAGAAACGGATAGAATGAGGTCCACACAAATGCACGTGTTTGATGCACTTCAGACTCCAAATCCTCAATGCCAAACACCATAATAGGCTGGCGGAAAATCTCGAAGCACTAGACCCCTGCTTCCTCACAAGTATATATGGAATTTTCTAGAAATATTTATCATCAACTTCACCGCACAAGAGAAGTCTAGGAAATGGAGAATGTATATCTACCTGCAGTGTTGCTTATCATTTTATCAAGAAACGTGAGGATGAAATTTTTTCCATTTCAATTGTGCAGTTGGGCATGGCCAGTGGATTGGAAACTCTATGTGGACAAGCATACGGTGCAAAACAGTATCACATGCTTGGGATATATCTTCAACGATCATGGCTTGTTTTGATAGTAACCACAACTCTACTTTCACCAATTTTTATTTTTGCATCCCCTATTTTAAAAGCTTTAGGCCAAGACGAAGGCATTGCAGAAATGGCGGGAACTATTGGTCTCTGGTTCGTTCCCGTGATATATTCCTATATTGTATCATTTAGCTGCCAAATGTATCTACAAGCACAGAGCAAGAACATGATTATTACATACTTGGCGGCATTTTCACTATCAATCCACATCCTTCTCTCTTGGCTTTTAACAGTAAAGTACAAGTTTGGGATTACGGGTGCCATGATATCCACTATTTTGGCATACTGGATCCCTAATGTTGGTCAGCTAATATTTTTATTTTCTGGAGGATGTCCAGAAACGTGGAAAGGTTTTTCGTTTTTAGCTTTCAGCGATCTTTGGCCAGTAATCAAGCTTTCTTTATCGTCCGGTGCAATGCTCTGGTTAGGCTTATTTCCTATACTTGAAGGTTAATATACGACATAAAAATGTCGTTCTAAAAATATAATATAAAGATAAGACAGATTGTTATGCCATAGTGTACATTGGTTTCATACTGTTGACGAAGTTTGAGACTGATAATCTGTTCAATTTGGTTTCCTTTTGTATTATCTTTCCTGCAATACTTCGCTAAAAGAAATCAAAGATTAATTTAGCAAAGAAATGACTTTATATTTAACTTTTCTAAGCTGTCGATCTGACATTTTTTTTTATCATAACCCTTTGGTTTCTTTGACAGCCTTGAATTGTGGTACACCACAATCCTGATTCTATTGACAGGAAACCTGAAAAACGCGGAGGTTGCTATTGATGCTCTTTCTATCTGGTAACACTTTTTCTTCTTTAATTTCCTTCTCGTCATAGCTTTCGTCATTTCTCAACGATGTAAGTGTATTCTTTCTTGCAGCATTAACATCAATGGTTGGGAAATGATGATAGCTCTTGGTTTCTTGGCTGCAGCAAGGTACTTCAAATTATTCTTCTTTTTGTCAAAAATGACTAAACTATCTGAGCTCGTTTATTTTTATATTGATCCTACTACTTTTCATGTATCTTCATTTCCTATATTTTAGTGTTCGCGTTTCAAATGAGCTTGGGAGAGGGGACTCTAAATCTGCCAAGTTTTCAATAATGGTTACAGTTCTAACTTCGTTAGCCATTGGACTAGTTCTTTTTGTATTTTTCTTGTTCTTTCGGGGACGTCTAGCTTATATATTCACGAAAAGTCAAGACGTGGCTGTGGCAGTCGCTAATTTGTCACCTCTTCTGGCATTGTCAATACTCATGAACAGTGTTCAACCAGTTCTTTCTGGTAAGATTATGTTCTGTTCTTTATATTATTTCAGGATTATTTTCAGCAACAATCTATTACTCGAGAAGAAATACTTTCAGTAGCAGTGATTAGAAGAATTTGAGTTCAAATCTTTTTCTGCTACAATAGGTGTTGCAATTGGGTCTGGACAGCAGAGCACGGTGGCATATGTTAACATAGGATCTTATTACTTAATAGGAATTCCTATAGGAGTTGTGCTTGGTTATATTATCAAACTGCAAGTTGAAGTGAGTTTTTGTCTCTCATTTTGACATTGTATTATTTTGCTTATTCTATCGTTTTTTCATACACAAGCTGGCATGAATATTTCTTATTTAATGTAACGATCCATTGATTTTCTCTATGGTTGTGTTCCGTAGGGTGTTTGGATTGGAATGTTATTTGGCACACTCGTCCAAACTATCATACTCGTAATATTGACTTACAGAACTGATTGGGATAAACAGGTAACATGGCTTCATTTGTTCTCACTTTCTGATTTGGAGAATTTGTTACCTTGATGAGAAGTAATAATTAGATATGATGCCGAAAGTAAATTTAATTTATATCACCCTTCATTTCAACTACTCATTCAAGTATCTCTTTGCTGCAGGTATCCCTTGCTCAAAGACGAGTTAACAGATGGTTTGTGGAATCTGAAACCGATACAAATTTGCTGTCAACTTCTTGATGAAAACTTTACCCCCTCAAATTTCTTCCCATATGGGACATGCTTTTCTTGGGGAAAATAAGTGGAATGAAGCCTAAACGTGGGAATATCTAAATTCATATTTTTAGACACTTTTTTTAGAACTATTGCCGATACTAAGTAGTAGTCAAAAATCTGTATCCACTCTTCATGATATTATGTATGAATTAGGTATATGATAATTGCGAATTCTTCAGAAAAAAGTCTTTTGGAATTTCGATAAGTAAGATTTCACGTAATTTTCTGCATAATATCAATATCGTTACGCAGAATTCCATGAGACACAAAATTCCCTTCTTTCTTTTCTTTTTAGTAAGAAAGTTAAATGAATTGAATATATAATTGACAAATATAATTACAAATAATATCGACCATTAATAGAAGCTAATCTAACCATTTAAATAGATTTCAATAAAACATTATAAACCCCTATCCCCCACCCCAAATTATAATCCCTAAATTTTCTACCCCCACTCTCCCTCAATGGTGCATCCCCCAATTTTATCCACTCCGGCTTCCCTCTCCTCAAACCAATGCAGGTTATTTGTGATATGATGCTTTACAAAATTATTTGTCGATTGAGAGTATTTAATATACAACAAATTTAAATATTTTAAAATCCTATCCACATGAACTTTTGCAATTAAAGAAGTGTGACAATAAGTAATGATTGAAGATTTTTGGCGAAATTTAAAAAAAAAAATAAAAATGGTGCAAGTGAAACTATGTTTGAGCAAGTTCTGAACATGTTACATATTATTTTTTCAAATTTATGAAGTGTACACTAATGATCTTACTGATTGCTTGAATCAAATTCCGGTCTCTAGAAGGAGATAAAGATGCATTTCAAATTTCAAATTCTAACTTTTTTCATTTGGTATGATGCTGAAATATGTGAACACGGATGAAGTTTCCCCTTTAGTGTGGATAAAATCCAAAGGAATGATTATATCTTCCTAAGGGAAATGAAAATAATCTTAAATGATGTATACTGTTGTAAATGGTAATTATATTAGTGAATGATAATTGTATCCTTACAGTTCTAAATATTATTATCATTTTATCTATAATCCTCCTCTATAAATATGAGGAGTTGGTTCTTAATAAAAAACATCATTCTATTGGTTTCTCTCTAGTTTATAACCGTTATCAACGTGATTTTCTAACAATCAAAGTGAATTACTTAGAAAGTAATAATTTTTTAAGTATAATCATTTATTAAGTGTACCGAAATCAATTTTTGTTTTTTTTACATTAATTCTGCTGCTATCATTGCATTTGATGTGTGAAATTCACTCCTTTAACTTTGTGTATGTGGAATTCATTATGAAATTACTCATCTAAAGTTATTCGTGCATTTAACATCTATGTATATGAATTCACGTATTTGGTATCTTTTGCAAGTTGGTAACAGATATAGCCAATAAAGGACTTAGTCAATTCGGTTAACTTCCATATATGAAGATTTATTTTTCCTAGTGCGTGTTTGGTAATTAAGTTTTATATATAAATTAATATCCTATATGCTTGTTAATTAATTTAAATCACATCCTATTTATGGTAATTAATATTTTTAACCTGATTAAATATTTTTAGGTGTTCATTCATAAACTTTAAATTAATAATTTATCACGTTGTTTGTTGCGTTTTTTATATCGCAAGTATATGATATCGTAACAAGCAATATAGTGGACCTATGAGTCCGGATTATCGTTCCCACGAGAATTATATGTTAATCTTAATCTACTTTTCCTACTCCTATTTGATGAAAGCAAACAAATAAGAAATTTGATTGTTGTGAAAATTGGTTTTCTTAAATAAACTAAATAGCTAAATCAATTGAAAATTATGATGAAATAACAAACACAAATTGATCAAAGATTTACGTATGTAAAATGTATTAGGGCAAAACAATTTCACCTATTGATTACCTTAGTTCCCAATTCAAGATTCTAGCATAATGTAGTGTTCGGTCGAATTCTCCTATGGTATTCAATTTACCCCTCTCGAGTTCTCATTGAGCCTATTTAACTAATTCAATTTCATATCTATATGCGAATTACTCTTAGTTAAACGAATTATGGCACTAGAAATTCATATAACGACTGCAGTACTTAGTATAAGTATCTTTACACATTATACCTCGTTACCAAATTTTATTACACGTTTGATGAAATAACAAACACAAATTGATCAAAGATTTACGTATGTAAAATGTATTAGGGCAAAACAATTTCACATATTGATTACCTTAGTTCCCAATTCAAGATTCTAGCATAATGTAGTTTTCGGTCGAATTCTCCTACGGTATTCAATTTACCCTTCTCGAGTTCTCATTGAGCCTATTTAACTAATTCAATTTCATATCTATATGCGAATTACTCTTAGTTAAACGAGTTATGGCACTAGAAATTCATATAACGACTGCAGTACTTAGTATAAGTATCTTTACACGTTATACCTCGTTACCAAATTTTATTACACGTTCTAAACCTCAAACTCACCTCTCGATTCGTAAGAAACTCAATAGATCATCAAATTATTGGCCAAATAATTCAAAGCATTGCATACATAATAACATCAACACATGGGAAAATAAAACTCAGAATTCTTGAAGAAAAAAAAAAGACTAAGGGTCTCAATAGATTACATTGTTTGCCCTAATATGAAATTTAGCTACTCATAATGAAAACAATAAAATAAATAACAATATTCGAATACATCATCGGATTTAATAGATAATAAAGATGGAAAAGAATCAGCTCTTACACCAAGATCTTCTTCCACTTCCAATTTTCAACTTTGATTTGAATCCTTGATGTAGTTCTTCTCGCGAATTCCTCTTCAATATTGTGTTTTTCTCTCAATTTTCCAAAGTGTGCAACCCCTAATTCGTGGCTCTTCATGTCTATTTATACTTCTCCAATAGTCTTGGCCAGTTAGGAGTCTTCTTAATGGGCTTTTCGTGACCGAGAAAATATAAAAAAAAAACTGAATAATGGCGCAGCGCCTAGGCGCCGCGAATTCCCAGGAGCTGCCAATCTGTATTTTTTTCTTCTTGGTTCTCATGGCGCTTGGGCACCCATTTTCTGTCGAATTTTCATTGTTTTGCTTCAACACCTCCATATTTTTCACCTAATCACATACCTTCAAAACAACACTAGCACACACATTAAAAACGTTCGATAACCATAAAAATAAAGCAAATACTCAAGCTTATTTGGTATAAAATTCGTGCGTAAACACACTCATCAAATACCCTC
>CAIGRO010165795.1:0-17980 GCA_903798355.1 Fraxinus baroniana | reverse complement strand
TCTCACCTAAATAATAATGTTTTTACTTTTTAGATCTTTTTGTATACAATTATGTAAAGGGCGCTGCAACAGGTACATGTGGTGTGGTTTTATGTCAGGGGCCTGACATGTAGAGGGGGGTTTTTTTTTTTTTTAAACATATGGGCCTGCTAGTGTGAGGGGCCTGGCAAGCCCCTGGTATTTTGCTTCTGTACTTGGAGCAAAATACTTATGTAAAGTACGCATACATAATTACTTATTTTTTTGGGGCTGAATTAAAAACAATAAAATAGTCTAACTATAATTACCTTTGTTCTTTGTAGGCTCGGTTAATGAAGATTGAATAAGATAAAAGATAATTTTATTTATTTATTTANGGAGCAAAATACTTATGTAAAGTACGCATACATAATTACTTATTTTTTTGGGGCTGAATTAAAAACAATAAAATAGTCTAACTATAATTACCTTTGTTCTTTGTAGGCTCGGTTAATGAAGATTGAATAAGATAAAAGATAATTTTATTTATTTATTTATTTACTTACTATTTAATCTTGTCTATTCAAATTTAGTATAATAGAAAATTGAACGATTTTAATATTTGTTGATAAGTTGTCTCAAACCGATCAACTCAACCCAACACGACCGATACTTGATTGGATTGGGTTGGGTTTCAACCTTTACACAGATTAAGTTGGGTTAAATTTTGATCAAATTGGATTAGATTTGGGTTGAGATAAAAATCGACTCAACTCAATCCATGCCCACTCCTAATCAAAATCGAAGACTGTGTCATATTATAGAACATACTCTGAGAAAAAAATGGTGTTAACTGCATAAAGATTTATCATTTCTTCGAAAAATAATAGACTAACGCCTGTGAAATTTTTGGACTTGAAATTGATAACAGCAGAAAATATTGGACGTATGTTATTGTTACAACTTCCTGAACCATAGTGTCTGAGATTCGAATCCCTCTTCTTTCATAGTTGGCCCGAAAGGGAGGTACTTTTCTATCTGGAAATTAATTGCTTCCTGTCCATCAATTGCTTTTTCTTTTTCTACATTTGCTTCCTCCATCTAAATGCGCTCGACTTGTTCGGATGAATAGCAAAAAAATATTTACACCACAAATATTTAGATCAACGTTATCCATATGACCTTTCTCCACGTATGTATATATGTTAGAAAAGAGAAAACAGAGGATTCCACTCCTCCAACCGACAAAAATAGATTTGCTGACTCGGATATGTGTCATTGTCACCTACGATTTGTCTTTTGTGGATAAGAATTGTAAGAAAAACTGTGTTTCTTAATCTTATCCATTCTCACACACGTATAGATACACAAGTATGTATACATATATAGCCTGTGAAAAATCTATTGGATAATATTGCCACCTATTTTGGCTCCTATAAATACCCAACGAAACACAAACATTTATCGTCCATTCCGATATTTTCCATCCACTGTTTGTTGACTTGCTTTCGAAGGTCTTTTTCGTTGTTAGAGAGGAAAGAACAAGAAAAAGGAAGTAATTAAGAGAAAATGTTGGCAATATTCAAGAATGGTTTGGTGAATCCACCAAAGGAATTGAATAGCCCATCTTCATTAGATGCTTGTGGAAGGATTAAGAGTACAGAGGAGACTTTGAAGGATTTCTTGGCTTCTCATCCCACCAATGGCTTCTCTGTTGGATTTGTAGACAAGGCATTGTTGGCTTACGCCCCGCCTCAAAGCCCACTCATGGCAAATAAGAGGTAGTCTGCTGAACCATGTCCTCTAAAAGTTTAAATTGTTAGAATAAACGAACTTACAATGATTCTTGCAAGACTGGTACCACATTGAACCATCTCAACACATCCATCCCGTGTATTATATTTTTGTATATCAATCTCCCTCTCGATGTCTCCATCTTGAATTCCTTTTCTTGTGGGTATATATCCGAAAGTTGTATAATATGGACCACAGAATGAATGGAATGGCTGTAAATATATTGATCGAGGCTATGATATTGCAGGTTCTTCTGTGGTGTAAATGAGATGTACTGCATTTTCCTGGGGAGTTTAAACAACTTGAGCAACCTTAACAAGCAGTATGGGTTATCAAAAGGTGGAAATGAGGCCATGTTTGTGATCGAAGCATATCGGACCCTTCGTGACCGGAGCCCAATCCCAGCCCATCAAGTCCTTCAAGATCTGGAGGGTAGCTTCGGATTTGTGATCTATGATCACAAGACTGGAACTGTGTTTGCAGCCCTTGTAAGTGCTCTTTATCCTCAAAAACTGTTAATCTTACGACTGACAGACCGTTTTCAATAAATTTAGAGTCGACCGTATATAACATTTGTTTGATTAATATGGGCAGGGTGCAGATAAAAGATTGAGTCTTTATTGGGGCATAGCAGATGATGGTTCTGTTATGATCGTTGACGATGTGGATCTCATTAAAGGTAGCTGTAGAAAATCATTTGCTCCATTCCCAGCTGGTAAGTGAATTATCTTTAATTTGAATTTAATCTAAGAATAAGAATATTTCAGAGTCTGATTCAAATTTTGGGTGAATGTTGAAGGGTGCATGTACCACAGTGAAAGAGGATTGATGAGCTATGAACATCCAATGAATAAAATGAAAGCCATGCCCAGAATTGACAGTGAAGGGGTGATGTGTGGAGCTAATTTCACAATTGATAAGTTTTCCAAGATTAATAGCATGCCCCGGGTTGGGAGTGAAGCTAACTGGGCAACCTGGTTCTAACAGGCTTGAGACTTGAGAGCAATCAATACTCTCTTTATTATTTGTGTTAATTTGATGTCATCTTTTTCTTTTCTTTTTTTGGCCCTTTTGGTGTCCTTATCGTGTTCCCCTTGGCTTCTTGTAAATTTGATCTTGAGGGTTCATACAAATAATTTCTATATTGTTATCACGTAGTCTTTTTATAGGCCCCAGTAAACTTTCATTTATAAGAGTAACGAGAATATTTTTGGGAAGAAAGAGTACTTGCTTTGAATCTTCCCAAGGCCTGTTTGGTACATGTTAAAATCAAGTTTTAATTTAAGTCAAAAGTCAAACAATCAGCATTATGTACAAGATATCAACCCTAAAACACACTATATTTATGAATTGTCAATATTCAGAAATATCATCCAGAGACCCTAAAACACCTATATGTTGCTAGGTATTTCATCTACAGAATTCCTTGTTCTCTCATAAGTTTTTTTATGCCTGAACCGAGAATGAATAATTCCATGCAGCAATCGACCAAATCCTGTGACCAACACTGACTAGATGACTTGGGCAAATAAACAACGATATATCTACGTGCACACACACATCAAGATGTTAAGCAAGACTCCGATCATTTGCATGGCTTGAAAAGACCAAAGTGATATATTCTACACGACTCGAACCCATGCTCCACCACACATTGGGCACCCATATGCCCAGCGGCTGATCCACCATGTTTCTTTCTCATTTTGATTAGAAGAACTACCAGAACCAGGAGAAGCAAAAGCTGAAGTCTGCCGCAAACATCTTATGCACTGCATAAGAAATTAATAAGCAAAATAATAAGTGAGACAGAAAATTCAAACAAAGGATCATAAATTAGAAAGAAAAAGCTTATTTACAGCTGCTGCAAACTAAAATTATTCTTAAATCATTATTTTTTTTGCTTTTGTTTCTTTAAGAAACTGTGTTTCAAAAGCACATTTAGACCAGCAAAAGTAATGTACTAAATGATTTTCCATACTACATTAATATTTCCTTCGCCATGTCATAAGTCAAGAGGCGCAGTCCAGAACTAAAGCAAAAATGAAAGTCGTGTGACTGCTTTGGGCGAGAAAATAGTTAGGTGACCTAAATGAAACATTGCTATAGGTCAGGCATGTAAGACTGTTTTTAACAGGGCAAGACTCAATCATTTAAACCAGAAACTTCCACCATAAATTCCAATTGTCAAGATCTAAGTTATCTTTTATCGACGAGGTTGCTAATGTTTTACCTACACATGTAATCCCACAAAATTGATTAACCAAGACTTAAGAGAGAACGACCTTATAGATTTTTCCACTCTGTAAGTCAAGTATTTGAACACATGGAATTGCATCAAGATTCTCTAACTTGAAAGAGGTGGACGGAAAACAAAATACAGGAGCAGGGAAATTAAGGACAAAACAAGCAAACTGGACAGCAAAATATCAAGTTCAACACCAACTGAAAGTACCTTGTACCAGACTCCTTCAAGCCCTGTTTTCCACACAGCTGTCACGACATCTCTTCGGGAACCCATTATACCATAATATGCTCCAAGGCCAACCGAAGTGTTCAATCCAAAAGCTGCATCTCTTTCAGACATCCTACGTTTCCTCGGCCACAAGCCACGAGTTCCATAATGAGAAACACGGTCCTCCGATGTCACAGAATCAAGCATATCCGATAAGCTGTTAAATCTAGTACCATCATCTGTAAGACTAGTATCATCTGGGTCAGACCAAGGTCCCCCAAACATGTTCCTCTTGTGCCATTCTTCAGCTGGAGGATGGAGTTCCAACTCACGGAGAAGCAAACCTGCAGCATCAGCACCTCTAGGCCGGGGCATGTTCTGTAAGAAAAATACATTAATAAATGGAGAAATTGTCCATTTATACACAATGGTTTTATTTTGAGTTCAACATCACTTCAGGCATGATGGCAAATAGTACATGACTGAAAGCAGATATAGAATCAACAGACAGAAAGTACCTGCATATGAGGGCCCAGTGATGCTTCTACAACCTCTGGCAAAACAGTGTAGTTTCCATCAATATAATGAAGACGGACCTGGATGTTGCTGCTTCCAACCTGAGAAACGGGCAATGGATGTCCCAGACCTGCCGTCCTCCGGCAAAGATCCATGAGTATAAGAAAAAGAACCTTCACCTGGATAATCCAAAATCATCCAATAATATGAGAAAAGGGACAACCATAAATTACAATAACTCCAAAATAAAATCCCTCCTAGTCAACGTTAATAGGTATTTGGAAAAAGCTGCAGTTCTCATGCCATCTGAACAAGCACATTTGTTTCCATGCCATACAATTCACAATTCTCTTGTTATGCAAGAAATGACTGAAAAGAGTCACTTCTTCGTGTTGATAAATAAGATAACTGAAACGAGATGTATTCCTATATTAATTGATGCATAAGCAGATATATTGTGTTTTTCCGGCCAAATATACCTATGCAACTATCTTGATTATCATACTATTGCTACCAAATAATGCTGATCCTGGAAGGCTCAATGGTGATACCTAACAGTTTGAGTAAAAACTGGCTTTTTCAAGGATTTCGGTTATCTTCCTCTTACAAGAAATTTGAAAAAAAATAAAAATAAAAATTATTTACCTCCTCAAATGTATATCCTTGACCAGCATTGCCGGAACCTAATCTTGACCGGCTAGTTGGACCTTCTTCAGGTCCTTTTGCCACAGTGGCAGCCTGTCCAGACCTTGTCACTTGTGATTCTTCTGACCTGACAGTAGCTGGTGCTGGTTTTGCAGGGATAGAGTTGGGTTCTTCTGCTTTACCTGCAGCGCTAAGCTGAGTCCTTTGTGTAGATGAATCAGCATTTCTTTGAGCAGCCCCAATAAAACGGGGTAATTGTGTTCGCCGAAAGAAAAAACAAAATAGCAAAAGTTGGCATAAACGATGAAGAAAATGGCAGTCTCCTATAAGCCTAACAGCTGGAGTCCCTGGAAAAGTTCCCGTATTGATACTTATAGGCATAAAGGTCGAAGGACCACTTATGGGGTTTGGAGCTGAATTTGGAACACCATCAGTTGTGCTGCTAATCTTGGCAATAGCTCCTTGTACCCAAGCTTGTATCTGAGTACTTCCTGTGGAACTAGCAGTTCCACCTTGGGCTCCTGAAAATGATGAGGATATGAGATATCCAAATAGCAAGGTCAGGCAGTAAGAGAAGAGAGAGGATAAAACAGGAAATGAAAAAGAGAACTTCCGTTTAGTTAGTTCAAGCTGAATGTAAATCTGAATTCCTTATCTAATTATAACATCTCATGTAAAAATTGGCAACTATGAGAAAAGTGGCACCGACCCTGAGTTGTAGGAGTAGCAGCACTTTGAGTTGGACTTGTCACCAAATTCCGACTCCCACCTGTGCCTGCAGTAACGGCGTGACTTGCCAAAGTACGGCAGAAACTTGCATAACGTCTCAAACGCGTGATGAAGTGTGATGCTAGATCAAGGACTGCATCAACATAAGCCTGCGTGTATGTTCTGGCAGTTAGAATGCTGAGTGCCCAAGGGGAGACAACATAAGTAGAAAGAAACGAATTATACAAAGACAAATAAGTTCAAGGAAAACATGGAAAGAGATAAACCTGGACGCTAAGGACAAGTGCTGGTTCAACAACCATTGCTTCGGGATCAATACCAGACAGCGTCTCACCAGATGCTTGCCATGGTTCTTGTACCAAAGCTGAAGGATTTATTAAAGCTGATTCAATTCCTTTACCAAGCATATCCAGCAATAACCTTGCTTGCATGTCAAGAACCATAGCCCTGACCTCTTGAGCAGTTGTACCTTCAAGTAGCCTGCACTTTATTCTGTCCAAACTCTACATCATCCAAGCCAGGTCTATCAACACTCAGAATTAAAAATGAAGCATGTAAAATAGTAGTAGGAATTGACAATTAAAGGGGTCTTACAGGTCCATACTGCTGTCGGTGCTGAGTAGTAGGAAGTGAGTGGAAATCCGTGTCCAACACAGCAATAACACTGTTAAGCGAAACTGGCATGGTAAAATTCTGCCATCAGCAAAAGGAGCCAGGATGCAACTATAATAGCTCTTAGAATGGTCATAAGCAATAAGATACTTGTTCCTCGGAATACTCTTGGCACAAAAACTTTGAAAAATTGCACTAATCCAAGGTCGCATACACTTCAGTTAGGAAGGTTTCTTACATTGCGAACACTTGTGCCATTTTAATATGGAGGAAAAAGAAGCAAATGTCTTATTTCCGCATCCTAGACTCAAAAGTTAACCTAAACATTGGCAAAATAGCATTTTCACGGGAAAAATATTAAGCATTCTTACCAATGCCGTCCTCTGCGGCACTCTGTGTACAACCAACAGCATCCCACCAATCAACTCCCACAAGAAGACTCCACCAAAATCTGCCAAGACGGGAGGGACATTAAGGCAGTAAAATACATGGTGCCACGAAAAAAAAAAAAAATTTATAGTTACACTCTAGATTTTAAAACCGGACCAGGCATCGACCCGGAAGGGTCAAAAGGTCGAATCGGATCAAACGGGATAGTTAAAATGTAAAGATAAATAAATAAATTTTCAAATAGGAAACAAGATACATTATAATAATTGAAATATTTGGAGAGTTAAATTTTTTTTAATTAGTGAAAAATAGAAAAATGATTAATTAAATTAATAAAATAAATAACTATTTATACAAGTAATTGTATAATACACTACTGACAAAGGGATTCCCTTTTCTTATCCCACATCGAATTTTTACTACCAAATCACTGGAGATGCATTCTATAAATTAGTGGGAAAACAATTAGTTAAGCAACTTTCTGGTTAGTGGTTAAACCGCCAGTTGAACCAGTTTTTTACCGATTTTAAATTAAGTGGGTTTTAAGCTTTAACCTGACTGGAATTTGGATAGGTTTGCGGGTTTTCCGGGTGAACCAGCCAGTCCGGTCCGGTTTTTATAACATTGCTTTAGATACAAGCAACATTAATTAATACATATCACCACTCGTGTCATCAAAACTCAGCAGCAACCCTGCCACTGTGTATTAAGCATACCTCTCGGCAATAGCCCGCTCCCACGTTGCAGAATTGGCTTTAACTTGACTATTAGGAACAGGAGGAGGAAGAACGCGAACTATCTTTAATATGGCACAATCATTGCTTGCATCGTGCCAAACGGAAGCTGAACAACAACTCGTAGAAGAAAATGCAGGAGCAGCAATTGCAGAGCCAACATTGATCTGGTAGTTATCGACAGGCATGAAGTTTACACCAGAAAAAACATGGACCCCACCACGTAGAAAAGCAACAGCAATCTCCCCGCCATGAGCAGAATACACAATTCGAGCAAGAGTCCTAACATCACTGGGCAAATCAAAAGGATCAAAACTGATCCGCTTTGCAATCTCACCCCCACATTCATTCATAATTTTCCCATCACGAGCCGATCCAGTAGGTGTTCCTGAAATCGTGAAATCACTAGACGCTGGAATGCATTTAATCACTTTACTCAACCAAACTGTCTGCTTGGGTGCCTGTCCACCAAAATTTGTGGGGTTTCCAAATATCTGATGGATCACAACATCCTCGACAGACGATTCCCAACGTTGAACTCTCCATCCTGTGACTGAAGGGCCCTCATCAGGATCATAAGGGGACATGTACTGTCCTGCAAAAATATTCAACACAATGTTTAGATTTGCCTGGGACATAACAATCTGTCACGTGACAGCCTGGAAAATAACGTATTTCTGAATAATGTGAAACAAACAAAAGGATGCCAACATTTAATTGCTGAAGAATGAAAATCAGCATGCATCTTAATTAGGTTGGGATTGATATGACTCGACTGTAAAAAATAAAATAGAATAGGTCAATGTGATAATGGAAAAGAACTCTACAAAAATGATTTGCCAGAATAGGGATAAAGCATCAAAACAAGATAAACGAGGAGTTGAAATAGTATGATCCAAGAAAACACTACCAGGAGCATGGAACATGTACTTGAGATCACGTCACTCCTCACATGGTGATAGAAATTCACAAAAAATCTTTTTTGAAAAGTCGAAATTCACAACAAATCGCCAGTTTTAATGTTGTTCGCACCTCTTAAACCTTTTGTTTCCAGTATGAAATAATCAAGGGTATATATAAAAGAAAGCCAGTAGAGATGTAACGCATTGAATAGGTCAAGATCACATATCAAAGAAAGGTTAAATTATTCTTTTGATTAAGAGGGTAAAGAAAGTAAAGTGGGAAACTTTGAACCCTCGGTTAATGAAAATTTGAACATGTAGGATGAGGAGAAAGAAAGATCAGTTCAAGTGAAAGTACACATTCATACCTTCAACTATCACAACAGCTATCACAGAACCACCACGTGTTGGATCAAAGGCAACAGCAGTGACCCCAGAGCCCCAGGTTGTCGTAGCCGCTGATTGAGCTGCAGCCTCGGGACTCACATAAGCAGAAAAGTTTGAAACTGGTGAACAATGAAGAGCTACCATGTCACTACAATCTTGCTCTGTGTGTTTCTTCCCTTGCTTTGCTTCTAATATTAAATACTCCTGCCAGCTAAACAAATATGCAGCCAGAGGAGCAAAACCATCCCATGAAGGAGGATTAAGTGATGGCGGGACTTCGCTGCTCACACTGGCCTTTGGAGTAGTTTGAAAACCATTTCCTGGGCCAGGTGTAACCTCCCAAACAACAACAGTTGATGGGTTCACAATTGGAACGCCTGCCACATGCATGGCACCAGAATCTGTAACAATTGCATCCGCAGCCATAATCCCGCTAGGCCCAGCTCCCAACAGACCTTTACTTGTGCAAAACCACTTTGATGGTGTACCACTCTGATTAGGAGGCCATTGGGACCAATGGAGCTGAACAGAGCCCGAGGAGAAAACAGAGCACACACACAGAAAATTTGGCCAACCAGCTGTACCCAAAACCAAAGGAAACAGCATTACCAAACGAAACATAATATGATGTTCACGTCTGATGGAAGATGACTCTTGGGAATAAAAAATCAATAAATCTCATCCGGATAAATTTAAAATCTCCTTCTTGAGCTATAATAGCTAGTTGCCTCAAGATGACTAAATTAGTCAATTGTAATAGCAACTGACTCTGTTCGAGTTTAAGAAATTACAGTTGACTGCTTCACTTAGTATAATTTTCTTGTGATTTTCACATCAAATTTGAGAAATGGATGTTGTTATTATATGAAACAGTATAAATTCAGGTTGTATGATGGTGCTAACATCAACGGAAATATTTCTTCCTCATTACAAGAAACAAGATTTTCTGCTTACATAAAAATGCAACTTGAAAAATAAAATAGTCATAAGAGTGCTATTAAATCTAATGGGATACGCCAAGATCGAACCAACCTGGAGCCTGTGGCAGCTGTGAAAGGAATTTCTCCTCAAATGTTGACTTTGTGGAACCACTAGATCTGGCAGAGAGCCACCTATACTAATTTTATGGCAAAACAAGTCACAAAATAAATGTATATAAGCATGTGTTCAAATTTAACTAGCCAGGAGATAAAAAAAAATGCATACCGGAGAAACCCCTGATAGCCACTTTGTAACGACTGCAATGTCCTGGCGCCACTCATATTCCAGCTGCCAGTAACTAGCCTCTTTTACCAAATTAGCAGGACCCTGAATGAATAAAATAAAGTGAGCTCAATAAAAACATGAAAGAAGAGTAACTCAACATATACCATGTGAAAAGAATTGTGACTGAGAATACATATTGTCTAGTCTAAGTATTTTACTAGCAAATTAGTAAGACGTTTAAGAAACGAGAATGTTATAGTTTCATAATTCAACAAGCCCAATAGGGCTAGCATACTTGGGCAGGCTGAGTCCAGATGGTAATCCGGCCGTGAAAATTAGCTATAAGCAAGGCACGGGGAGAGGAAGCAGGTGACCACTCGATGAACTGAACAGAATCACGCGGAGAATCTGCCAAAACATCGATGATCACAGATCACAATCCAAAATAAAGACTGTAAATATAAAAATGGATTAACAAATTGTCAAACATAGTTACATCAAACTGAACCTAGAGAATTTCAAGAACCTGAGTTACTAAGAAGAATGGTGAGTCGGTGACAACTATCAACTATGTCAATAAACATCATGAAATTAATAGATCAGAACCATCGTTTTCTCAAGCCCATGGTGAAACACATCAGATATAGAATAAAGGCACCCAAATCCAGAATTTTTCTTAAAACATGAAGAATCGTAAAGTAAAAAATGATCAAAAGATGAAATAACATACTGGGCAACACTACCAAGAAGTAGTGAGACAAATTTAAAATGTTGGCATATCAACCTCAATAATATCAAATGGCATAGATGATCCTGAATTAAATTTCAATAATGCAATGACAAATATCAGTCAACATATGCAATACTGTAATATACATATTAATGGACTTTAGTCTAGCATTGTCATAAAATACCAGCATTAAGTTATAGGTCAAACCTGCTATAACATTAAAAACTGTACACTCGGTGGGCCGCTCTGGAATCACTATATGTATTGGGATCCAAAATGGAGGATTTGCATTCGAACTACAAAGACAATGGAAAAATGATTCTGGAGTTAATTATGTGTTAATTCACCACAAGAGATCAGTACATTACACATCTCCCATATGTTGTGACAACAATGTATTTTATTGTGCCATTTGGTAGTGAACACTGAGTTATCACTTATCAGGTCAACTATTAGCTACCAAATAATCAACTTTATTTGAAAGAACATCCCGATTGATGAAATACTTTATCTCGTTGGACTTGGACCTTGGGTCATGAAACTTCATATTTTCCGCAATAACAATCACATCAATTGTACAGTGGCCAGTTCAATATGATGAAGTGTATAGCCATATTCTAAATTTTCCATTGATTTTCAAGTGTGCCAGTAGTGGGATCCCAAAACTTTAAAATAAAAAGAAATATATGTTTCAAGATGTAACAATGTTATGCCTGTTTTAAAGAAAGAAAGGTTTCTAGTTTGATCATCTTACCTTGGGATTCTTGCACAAGTTTCTGATGCACAAGCTATAGCATTTAGCTTTCCGCACCAAGCAACAACACTGGAAAACAATGATGAAACTTGTCATAAAAATCAGCTAAAATTGCGAAGAAGAATAAAATAAGTTCCCAAAAAAAATACAAAGTTTAAGGGGGAAAAAAGAAGAAGAAACTGAGACAGGTAACAAATAAAAAAAGCGACAGCATCAACCTCTCAATGAACAAAAAAAGCAAGCACTTACATCCAAAAAAGCATAAACAAGGTAATTATCTTTCAAAAACCCATCTTCCTTGTCCACCTTTTTTCAATTCTAGTAAATGTGAACTCGGGTCCACGCCATTGAAACAGCTTCTTTGATCATCAAGTCACAAATCATCAAGCACAGTCCTCTTTTGACCATCAAGTCACAAATATATTTTTTTTTTCATTTTGTAGATTAACTTCTTACATCTTAAGAATAAGGTGTTTGGCAAATGGTTCGATGCCCACTTGTCTGGGGCCACAACTTTGTTCCATTCAGATGTTTCATTTCTTCAAAAATTTAATTGAACAGTTGCAACATCCATCAACACTTTCTGCCAACCATTGTTTTGAAAACCCTCTCCGAGGTTTACGCTTCAAATCCACTTCACGCAAGGCTTTCATAAAATGCCTCAAATGCCATTTTTGAGGCTTATGCTTTGTTGTGTTTGCTCATTTGTTTTAGACATTTTATAAACTGGCTTAGCTACTAGCAAGGATGACATAATAAATTTCTCCATTGTTTATACTTCTAGTAGTTTAAATTTTTTATGCTCTTAATTTGAGAACTTAATTGATCAAGCCTTTTTAAACATTAATTATTATTGCCAACACATATATTTTTTAATAATCTTATTAACCAATTCAAGCCTCAGGCCCTCAGCCTCAATTTTAACTGAGAACATCAGTTAATGCAATGACTGAATAGTAAGACTTCCTAATCTTATCATTTCTTTCCCTTACTCTCACATTTTTCCTTGTACATCATTCTTTTCTTCTCCTCTCCTACTATTAATCATTTTATTCAATTTCTTACCTGGGCAATTGTCATCATCATTTGCCACCCTCACTAAGCCTCATAATTTTATTCTTCCCCAGTTTTTCTCAAAACTTCTAGTGCCCGTAAACACCTATTTACTTCAATAATCATTATAGGTTTCCCTACAGTGATTGAGAAGCTTGGATGAAGGTATACATCTCTCTTCCACTGTGTGTTGAAGAAAGTTGTTTGATAGCTTTGGAAGCAAAGAACATAATTACCTACTTTAAACGAGCTAATATTTATGAAATAAAGAAACTGTGCAAGAAGTATGTCCCAAAGGAGAAACAAAGCAATTTAAGATATAGTCACCAAAGGTGAAACATTAGATGAAAACAGGTTAATTATGTCCAACCGATAATTTATGACCCATTAACTTCGCATTTGTCTTTGAGTTTTTAAAGCAATAACACAATTTTAAACAATAATCGAAATATGCATTTTAATCATCTGCAAATTTAAATATATCAAAAGTATAAGGCCTCTATTATTTTAAAAAAACAAAAATGCAATTTTTAAAATTTCACTTTGGAAAAAAAATTAAAATATATATAGATCTTTTAGCTGAATTGTCAAGCAACTGAACCCCCAAACTCGGGCATTATTACACTATCAAGTGGAAATCAACCATCAGAATTAACAAGCAATCAAATTCAAAACCACACGATTCTGATCAGATCCATCAATTCAAGCTCAAGAACACAGGAAAATCACCTGAAAGTGCGGCAAAGCTCCGGAACACTCATTTTATGGAGTAAATTGGATTTCGGTTGCTTAAGCCTGATACTAAAAACGGTAGCTGGGTTCACCGAATTCTCTTCAATCGGATCATCCGCTGATGCTGATGCCGATGCCGTCTCCTTCTCGGCCATCACCACGTCCTCTTCTCCAGCACTTGGAATCTCGGGTTTATCTGAATTATTGTTCTTAGCAGCTGAAGAAGGAGAAACTTCGAGGGCAGGAGAGGATTGCTCTGCAGAGTCGTTAGCACCAGTGATTGATGGTGCTTGTGGGGATTGATTAGACTTGGTATTATTAGTATTATTCATTTAGAATACCAAATGACCAAAAACCCTAATATATTAATATAGGTGTGTATATATAGAGAGAGAAAGTCGGGAAAATGGTGCGGAAAGGCGCGATTGAAGGCGACAGGAATGACTATTGTGAATGAGAGAGAAAGAGGTGGTGGAATTTTGGCTTTACGGACGGAAGTGGGGTTAGGGTTTTGTTTAGTCCAAGGGGGACAGCCAATTGAGGTTGAGGAGATTCCATGGCTGCGAGGAAAGTGGGAATAGCAGGTCAACATTTTTGACCTTTGTGTCATTTATATTTTCCCGTTTCACCCCGTTAATCTATAATACATTTTTCCTGCAAATCTATAGTAATATTAGTTGTTGATTCTCGTCCTTCATTCCATCCACCTTCTTTTTATCCGTAATGGCACAACAATTTCCCTTATTCTTTTATTTGAATATAATTCATAGTTGGTCAGTCCCACACGACACGTCTTCTCGTTTTTCATGGATGTATCTCCCGCTATGTCTCTTCTTCTCAATCATACAATCTCCAATAAAATAATAGGGTTAATTCCTCAAACGGTCACTGAACTTACATAAAAATTACAAAACGGTCATTAAAATTTAAAATTTGTAGAAACAGTCACTAAAATTTCATGCGATTTCACAAACGGTCGCTGAACTTACTATTAGGACTGTTATGATGTTAATTCAAACTTAAATGATCAAAACACGTGGACATAGAAGCTTGAGGACCTCAAGTTCAAATTTGGCTGAAATTTTGCACAAATTGGCCGAAATTCGACCCCAAAATTTGGCAAACGAGGGTTGAAATATCTGCAATTGATTGAGTACACAATGTTTTTTTAGCTTGAATTTCAATTCCCCCATATTTATTTGTATCTTGAAACACATTTGAGCCTTCAATTGATGGATGAAATTCAGATTCTAGCAGGCGGACCGTTCTTGAATCCAAATCCAAATCCAAAATTGTTTCTTTTGACTCATGAAATGCAGCAATTGAATCCTTACCCAAGGCCGTTTTATCATGAATTTCATTCTGGTTGGTCCAATTTGTTAATTGGAGCCGTGGAGAAGCAATAATTGAAAAGGGATCGAGTGGCTCGTGATGCGTTCAAGCTGCCCCATCGTTAATCGTCGGTTCCAGGCCAAATTGGGGAAGACCCATGCGCTCAATGGATGCGCTAGAAGGAGTAGTTGCCTGAGGTGGTGGTCCGTGATCATGGGTCTTACCACGACGCCAGAATCAGAAGATGAAGAAAGCGAAATGGCAGGCAACGCGAACGTAGCTTTCTGATTTTGATGGAGTTGATTATTTGTTGATTGGAGGCTATGGATAGGGTCGTCTAGAAGAGGATAATCGACCAGTATATTGGGCTTAACGTGGGTGTCACCGAATGTGTATTTTCAACCGTTTTGGGATGGGAATGAAATTTGCACTTGAGGTCATCAAGCTTTTATGTTTAGGTGTTTTGGTCCTTTAAGTTTGAATTAATATCATAACAGTCCTAATAGTAAGATCAATGACAGTTTGTAAAAACGCATGAAACTTTAATGACCGTTTCTGTAAATTTCAAATTTCAGTAACCGTTTTTTAATTTTTAGGTAAGTTCAGTGACCATTTGTGAAATTAACCCTAAAATAATATTACACATAAATTATAAAAAAAAAATCCCTTTTTTCAACTACACGTGCTCCAAAACACACACTAATTCAAAAATTATAACATCAAATAATAGATGCGAAAGCTTTGTATTTTCTTTTAGGATTACTATGGAGATGGAAATAAATCGAGCAGTCTCAATTCTTAAAACACATGAGTTGGGTCACAAATTAGGCTTGGTTCAGTTCTTTGACTCGTGGACCTCATTGGTCGAGTCTAACTTTCCATGAGCCACTTTTGTATTTAAAAATAATAATCCTAAAAATGAGCTAGGACTTGTAAAAAAGGGTGTCCAGTTCAATCAGGGGAAAAAATTCACAACTTAGGTATTAACTATGGCCAATTCAATTTTCAAATTTAAAGTTTCAAAATTCAAGATGATAAATAAATAATTAAATATATTAAGGTCACAATTGTTACGTTTCGTCTTCGAGGCTCCAGTCAGAAGATCATGTTATAGTCCATGTGGAGATGTAAGTCAAATCTGATCAAATCAGCGAAGACTCGGTTGGTCAAAATAAAGAAGTCAAAGAAAAGCTGATGTTTTGAAACACCCCCTAGCCAAAGTCCTCGAAGAAAAAGATGGCGTCCTTCTCATCCGAAGCATTATATAAGTGGCTAAAGCTCTGAATTCAAAGCACTACATAAGAAGTCAAAGAAGGAGCCAAAGCTCTCTGTCCTACAACTCCTCACACCGAAAGACGTTCAAAATGAAGCTCCCTTTAGCTGAAGTCCTTGTTGTCTTTTAGAGAATCTGCAGATAATCTTTAGGAGTAATTGATGTAACGTTTGTGATAACGAATGCTAGGATTGACAGCCTAATGTGTAGGGTGGTTAAGTCGTTTTCAATGTATTAAATGTATAGCAAATGGAGTGATGTGAGGCTTCGGCTTGGGAGATGAGGCCACGTGGTTCTGATTCAACGACTATCAATCGACCAGAACTCTATAAATAATCAATTCTAGTAACATTTGTAAGGAGAGGAAAAAGAGGCAACCCTTTACACTTGAAACCACACTCAATTTTCTCTCTTGCTTATTCTATATTTATTTGCTTGAGTTTAGATTACTTCTGATTTTGGTTGGATTGTTTATATGTAATCATCTTTAATCATATTATCAGTGCTTAGATATATTTGTCTCGCATCAAAAAGTATCTCTCACGTCCATAAACGTCATCCTCTACGTCCAAATCTCGTGTTAAAATATGTTGGAATTTGCTTGCATAGACACGAGTAGGCCCGTCATCTTTTGTCCACATAACCATTATAAAAAAGGGATCAACAACAGTTATATAATTAATGATCACATGTACATATTTATAAGTCACAACTTATTTATTGATTACATATTATCAAATCAATTGGTCACGGATTATTTCATAGACACAAATCAAAAAATCTATAGAACACAATTTATTTATCAGTCACAAATAACAAATTTTATAAGTCACAACTCAAATTTTTAGGTCACATATTATTTATCGATCATAAAGTACAAATAATTGACCACATATTATTTATTGGTCATAAATTAACCAATTTATTAGTCATAAACCAAATAATTTGTGATCATCACCTCAACATCGTACCACACGTAGAACCACCATCAAACTCCACCATCGCTAGAGCCATCCATACCGCCTCACAACAGCCAATCAAAACCACTGCACATCGAAAGAGCCATCACCACGCGCCAACACCATCGCACCCACAACATACACACACCACCGTCTAGCTATCTCATAGCATCGATCTGAAAGAGTCCCCAACCCCAGCACTACTACCTCACCACCACCACAACATCAACACCATTACCGAACAACTATAACAACGTTGCCCAACACCCACATCAAACAACTGCAGTGTCGTCATCCTAAAATCCCATCACCACCTACAACAGATATTGAACCTCCAAACAAAAGGCCATTTGAGGCTGACTGAGTACTGCTGCAATGGATAAGATCTGAAAGCGTACATAGTTCACCGCTACAGCGGCTCTCAGATTCGAACACCGCCGCAACGAGGCATTTCAGAGCGTCACCGGCAAATAAAGTAGAAAGATCAGCGCCGATTTAGAGTGACGACACCGATGAAGAAGAAAATAAATGGCTAGAGAGAGAGAGAGAGAGAGAGAGATAAAACTTGTAAAGAGAGAAAAGATATATGATATTATTAATAATTCAATTAATACCTGATTTTTTATTAAATAAATCTCACGGCTCACGCCTGATTTTAAAATTAGAAAACTTAAATACATGTTTATATGTAATTTCCTCTTCAATCAATTGGTCATCTTAAAATGAGTTCGAACCGTCCATGAATTGTCAAAGCATAAAGAATAATGTTATCTACCATCAATAATGCTAGAGCACCAATTTAGCTAGTCAAACTTAATACGT
>CAIGRO010165777.1:0-14987 GCA_903798355.1 Fraxinus baroniana | reverse complement strand
TCCTTAATTTCTACTTAATGGAATCCGTTAAAGTTAACGGTGGAAGATGTGGAACAAGAATTTCCGTTTAACATTGAGAAAAACAAGTAATTACTTCCTAAAAATCATTCTATTAGTTTAATCTGAAGTTTGATTTATTCATAGCATTGAAAACATCAATTTCACATACCAAACACTAAACCACTTACTTTTATAACATGGGTCAGAGTTCTGAAAATCAAGGAAGGTTACGGGAGTTCTAGTTGTTGGAGAACAATGAGTTCTCATTGATCCACACGAGGGAATAGATGAATTCAGAATGCCGAGAGTTGGTGCAAAAGCACGCAATCCAGGAGGGGTTTGATAATTACAGTCAAAAAGTCAGAAAGTACTAGTGTTAGTCAATTTTGAAGTACTATAAGTTGATTCGTTTGTAGTAGATTTTTACTTGCTTGGGCCCAGAGTTTTTACCGAGTTGCAGGTTTTCTCTATCAACAATTTTCAAGTGATATTTATTTTTAGTAATTTATTATCTGCAGTAATTCAAGTGCAAGTGAATTCATGAGGATTAATTAATAACTGTGACTTGTTGCACTTATTAATTGATAAACACCTATTCACCCCCTCTTGGTATTAGTTGGGTCGAACTCGATTATTCCAAAAATTCAGCAAAGGACAACAAAATAGTTGTTCACTGGTGTATTGCAATAAATTCTTTGAAATATTTTTTCACTGGAATTGAATTTTTTATTAATGAGAAAGTCATAGCATTTTGAGAATAAGTGTTGGTGTGAATATGTGCCTTTTACATAAAATAAATATTTTCTCTAGTCAACCATATATTTATAAATTAAGGTTTGAATTTTCTATCCAGATTTTAATAGATATTAATGTTTGTTATGGTTTTAAATACTAATTACTTAATTTTTCAAAGAAAATTTTGTAAGAAAGCTATTGATGCACAATATATCCTACTTCATAATTTTTAAGAAAAATGAATAAATATTAAAATGAAAAGGTATTGGTTTGAAATATAAATAAATAAATAAAAATACATGCACTCAAGGGAGAGAAATGCCTAATAATAATGCTGCGTGCTAATTTGTTAAGATAATGAGAGAAATGGGTAAGGTAGAATATTAATGGGACTCTGGCTGTAATTTATCAGTATACATTTCAATGGAAAGAAATCTACCAAAAGGTAATATAAAAAGGTTATATTCACATGAAAATCAATACTTTGATTGTCCCTTTTTTATTATTGAGCTTCAAACCTATAGGCCATTCAAGAAAATTTGAACATTTATTCTTCCCTCTTTTACAGATAAGATAATTTAATTAGCTAACCACCTTATTAATTTCAATTTGCCAATTACTGTGTTGGACAAAGGAAATTAATTAATCGCCATAATCTCAATTAATACTCAACCTTATATGATTCACTATAAGTATGAGAAGGTTTTATACACTTCTTTGTGATTGTCAACACAAAAAAGATGTCTTATTCTTCTTCTGTTGAAATCCATGGAAAGGTATGCAGTTGTAACATCGATCCATTATGAAGTGCTATTACTTATTTATAATTCCTTTTGAAATGCTTATATGATCATTGATATTCGGTTTGATTTCATATTAATTCTTGTTCTGTAAAGATGCGCTTTAAATGAAAACTGCGACTTTTTCCTGCAAGTATAGGTTTTCAATGAGATTTAGAAAGAAACATATGATAAATTGCCGGTGTTCAACAAATTTATGCATATACATAGGAAAGTTAAGGATAGAGATATGGCAATTCTACGCTAGGAAGTTTTTGGTCTCGTTTGTCTTAGTCTATTTGTACCATTTTAGAATTTCTTCTTAAAACTATACAATTAAAAAAAATAATTTCTGTTCAAAATATTTATGAATTCCTTTTTCTCGGAAAAAATTAAACATAGATGCTGTGATAAACTAGCTAGCCAAACTTTTATATGACTAATGAAATTATAAGCACAAAGAGAGTGGTTTCAATTTATCTGGAAAGCAATATGATTTGGGGAAGGGAGGGGAGTGGAAATATATAGGTGTAAATTGGGGACAAAAAATTTCAAATTTCCTGGATTTGATGGTCACTTATTCGTTGAAAGATTTGAAATAATTGCATACACAAAATCTGATACAATTTGTCTTAGTATTTAATATGAATTCATTGTGTAAAATCAATAATGACTCACAATCAGCCCTAAGAATCTAAAGACTTGACACTCTTTCATGTAATTAAGAAACACATATAAATAAAAACAAATAAATCTATTTATTAGTTTTTGTGCTTTTTGCCTAAATATTGTGCCCTTTAACGACCTGAACTTTATTTTATTTGTAGCATTGAGATGTACTAATGGATCGACGCCAATTTTCTTGAATTTATTTGCAGCATATTTTCCACTGGATTTTATTAAGTGAAATTGATGTTAAATTCTCAGTTCTTTATTTATGTTACATGATATGTAAGTGCTTATTTTTAGATTTCTAAACATGTTTTAGCTTTATATCTTCTCGATAACATGATTTATTTTTAGGTTGATATGACTATTCAATGTGAGAAAGTGATTCCAGAGTGGCTTGATGGTTTGCTAGAAAAGACATTTTTTGGTAGATGTGAGAGTCATGATTTTTCAAAGAATGATTTGAATAGGTATTGCATTACTTGCGATTCCTCAAATTGCAAGTATTGCATCGCATCAGGTACCCATAACGATCACCAGCTACTCACCATTTATCGTCATGTCTATCAAGATGTGGTACCTCTCAAGGAGATCGAGAGTCATCTTGATTGTTCAACAATTCAGGTACTTTCCATTTAGATGGTATTTCACTTATATTCTTGCGACAGCAAAAATCCATCACAAATAATTAACAAAATTTTCAGATACGGTATTTTCTGACTAAATTACCCATGGTTTGGGATCTGACGTGGTACAAGCACCTCAAATGTTGCAAAGACAAAACAGCAGTCCCGAAAAGTATTACAACGCGTTAGTGAAGTTCTGTACCGTAGTAAATAAATCATTGAATGTGTATTATGGATTTACTATAATATAACGACTTTTTCACATACAATTGCTTTACAGATAGTCATATATAAATTGTCATTTTGTAGACTCATTAAATATTGATTGCAGCCTTACAAATGCAACAAAAAGTGGGTTGTGTCGCTTAAGCCGCTTCCCCACAATGGTTCAGGTTCCCACATGGATGGCGATGAAGCATGCCATGTGTGTAAGAGAAAACTGAATGACTTTGATCGATATAGCTTCTGCTGCTTAGCTTGCAAGGTTATAACGCCAAAAATAATATAAAACTAACTAGTCTAGTTCGAACGCATATATGTGCATGCAAGCATAGATGCGCACACACAAAATGGCTCAAGAGAGCAATTTTTAAGTTTTTTCAACACCTATTCATTTTACCTCGACCAAATTTTTAGGTTCAAGCATTCTACGAAAGAAGCAAGTCTCCTGTAGCTACGGGGATGCTTACAGAAGGAAGGGATGAGGTTGAGCAACCTACGAATCCAAACAAGCGTAAGCGTAGTAGAAAAGGGGTTCCTTGCAGGGCTGCTATTTAATTTCTAATGCTAGAGGTTGAGTAAACTAAATTTAAGAATTTTGCATTTAATTTAAGGAACGTTAATGTTTGTTTTTCTTTCATTTAGTACTGTAAACTTTAAGAACAGTTGCTGTGAAATTTTGAGCTTGAATGATGTTATATGATTGCAGTTTTTCTAATTAATTGTTTTAAATTTTATGCCCATCTTTTCAACATTTTAATGTTTGTTTGAGTTAAATACTTCAAGGACGACTGCATTTCCATCATCTTTTACAAGAGACAGAATGAATTTTATATCATTTTTCTTCCTTTATGGCATCTTAATTGAAGGCGCTTTAACTGTTAGAGTGTGTTTGATTGGTATGGAAAATATCTCCCAGAAAAGAATATTTTCCTTGTTTTGAGGAAAATAAAAATCTACTCCCTCTAAAGAAAATGTTTTCCTTAAAAACAAGAAAAATTAGGTAAATTGTCAAAAGTTGGAAAATATTTTTAATGGAAAAAATAGCAATCAAACACTCTAAAGTACGAATTTGGGAGGAAAACTAACATAAAATAAATGCAATCAAACACGCCCTTATAGTTTCTTGCTTGGATTCAGATTGTGCAATTATCTGCTGGTTCATATGTGATTTTTTTTCTTATTCCCTAATCACTGCAACATGTATAGTTCATTGGCAGTTCATTAATTAGCTAAATTAGTCAATGAATAAAAAAATTGATATGTGACAAAAAAAAATTGGGATCATAATTCACACTATGTTTGCTTACCTTGTGTTTTTATACATATACTTTCAGCGGGTGGAAAATTAACATCATAAATTTGACTACTAAATATAAAGAAGTTGTGACGAGCTTAGAATCGAAAGAAAAAGAAAGAAAAGCCATGTTTCTTGCAAACATATTTCTTGCTGTTCGAACAAATTGATTGCCTATTTTATCCCAGCCATCAGATCAGTCAAGAAGGATCAATCTTGTCCTGGTAGGCCTTGGTGGTCTAATCCCAGCGTCCTTTGAAGAATGTAAAATAGGCAGTTACTTTGTTCCAACAGCAAGAAACGTGTTTGCAAAAAACACATCTTTTCTTTTGAGTCAAAACTCATCACAAACTCCACCTTGACTCGAGAAAACAGTACAAGAAACCTATCACCTATCCTTCGTTTCATTGCTCCTTGTACCTGCAAAAACAAACACAAAGTGAATTCAGTTCTTAATGTGCAGTATTAAACCAGGCTTTAGCAATAAGCTCAAGCCTTACTGATCATGGATCATCAAAGCAATTTTGTTAATGATTTCACCAAGAAATCAAAGATATAACCAAATACAACCCATATACAGGTTCAAAATATCAACCAGATTTCTACAGATCAAGTGCAATTTTAGACTCTAAAACTTAGCTTCTGTCACTGATTCAGTCTATTGCAAATCTAGCATATGAAGCTCAGATTAACCAGAACTAAACTGACCTTAAACATGCAGTTTCAACATGAACTTCACAATGAAATTAAGAGACATTCTCAAGTACAATAACAAGAAAACGAATATATTGTTATTACTCGTCTCTTAAGTCCAAAACACGATCAGACCTACTTTACTTTATTTACAACATAAGAGATGAACTTCTTACCCATTTTTTAACTAGAAAAAATTTACTGTCAACCCCGGCTTGTAATAAACCATTTGAAATCAACTAATGACTGCCTCTTAGGTTTATCAACTTCTGACAATAACTCTATGTATCAAAGCCTAGTAGAAGGTCTGTTTTGTCTTCTTTCCTCAACTCTTGCTAATTGGTAATTAACTAGATAACTATTATTTTATATTTTGACTATTTTCAGCTTTAGTTACTTCAGTTTGCATTGTTTTATCTTCATTTGATGTTGTTAGGTTTTTAGTGTTGGCGATTATGTGGACAAAATGACTGATTTGTAACATGTTGTAAAAGTCAAGGACCTAAGGTGCAATTTGTATAAATTGGGTTATGAGGTGAGCATGAAAAGAGGAGAAATATAGTACCGCATTTTCGCTAGCCTATTGCATCAATACTGCTCGAGCGACAAAAACAGAATGCATGTCACCCACCTGTAGCCAGCTTCTCGCTCGAGCAACAGGTTTATACTGAAAACCCTAAGTTGTGTTTTTAAACGGCCAATTACTCTCTCCTATAAATATCCAAGCCATTGGTTCATTATCTTCATTGCGTCATCATATTCTCTAAAGATTCAAGAACATATTCTTTCATGGTGATTCATCGTTTATTCTTGAGACCATATAACCATCTGTTTGCGAAAACATCACATTAAAGAATCCAAAACACCTATTTCATAAATATGCTAAGGAAGGCACTTTCTCAGTTGGACTTCTGAGTTTTTGGAGGTTGAGACTACAAGCGCAAGAAGAGTACAAGACCTTGGAACAGGTTCTTGAAAATTCACTTGGAAGAGACAATTGAAGAAAATCAGTAGATCTTGGAAGCTACATGAGTTAGATCAGAAAGTCTAGCATATTGGCTCGATAGTGTCTACGGTAGCAGACCGTGAGTTTTCTTCCAGATCTTGGAGATTACAAGATTTACAACAGCAAGAACTAGTGGAATTTGCTAGGATGAAAATAGACTGTAATCTATATTTTCTATAGTAGAGGTAACTGGCTTGGTTCCGAAATTTTTATCCAATTGGATTTCTTCGTCATCATTTTGGTGTTAGTTAGTTATTGCATTATATACTACTGCCGTATTCAAACTTAGGATAATTAGACGTGTATGCTTAATCATCTACAAACAATTAAAATTGAATTGTTGCTTTCGATTGATTGATTCCATTCCGCATGTAAGGTCAAAATTAAAAACGGATAATTCATAACCATTCGGTAACTTAGTAGCAATTAATTTGGTAATTCGTAATTTTCAGATGTAACATCTCATGTCCCTTTACATTATTGTGTATGTAATTATGATTGTTACAGTGTCATATTTAATGCTTAATTAGTAAATTTATTCTTATCGCGACTTTTTATGTTTTGCAATGAAACGTTGGATGCCCTTTGATGATTGAAGTGCCTAATAAATTTAAATCTATTATGCAAAAAATTGAATTAAACTTTAAATAAGTTATATGATTTATTTATTATTATTTATTTTTTTGGTGCTTATAATCTTTAGACTTGCTATTGTTATATAAATTGAACCTAGGCAAGTTCTTGGAAATATTCAATTTTTATTCATATTAAATAAATTTCATAAAATCTAAATTAACTAATAAGTAGACATTAAGTTGGAAGTTTGACAACCTAATAAAAACAATTTAGTGGGCTTTTAATATCTAATTAGTGTAAATAATCCCTACATGAAATGTAAAAGAATATAATTTAAATTTTCTTAAATGTTACATCTCTCTTTACAAAATAAAACTAATTTCTTTATGAATCCAATCCAAAAACATGCATTCCCTTTCTCTCTCAAATTCTACTTTATTGTATATTAGTTTTCTATTTCAAAATTCATTTTCTTAAACTCCATTTGAACACCAAAATCAAATGGACCTTAAGGAGATTCACCCATACAAAGAGATATATAATGATAACTTGTCAATATATAAATATTGACATTAGCTTTCTTTAAGTTATTATTATTAAATTTTATATTAGAATGACCTTGTTAATCTGTCTAAGCATTTTATATGTTGTATATATAAGATGTAAATTATTGTTGATTCTTATAATTCATTTTGCAAATTTTATGTTGTTGCCTTGTACTCCAACTTTGAAGAATTCTTCAAATTATATTAAGTAAAATTTTGGAGAGTAGTTTTATTCAACATATTTTTGCATCATGATGTTTTAAAAATTTGGACTGACTGGAATCATATTTGATTTTATATAAAATTATATTACAATTCATTTCTGTACCGGAGGATTAAAAACTGAGTTTTAACATTTTTAAATCTACTTTATTTTCTACATAATGATTTGATTTTTATAATAGTTGTTATTTTATATGCCAGGAATCATAATGAATTTTTATGAAGTCGTTTGTCCAAGGAATTAATTCGTATGTACTTTCTAAGAGTACTTTACCTTGAACGTGTTATTGCAAAACATATACCCTGAATAGTAAAATAGAAAATGTGGTACAAATAATGAGTTTAGACCTTGTAAAAGTTTGTACATGATCTAAATTATGTCTATCATGATTTTGAAAAGTTATGTTCAATATTGACTTAAAAAATTTTAGGTAAAATTTCAGCAACTAGAAAGTTTTTGATCGAATGTTTTAAAATTAAGAAACAACATTTTGACTCATTTAAATATATCTTGACTCATCTTTCTGTGAACTGTTAGAAATATATTTATTAAGGTCATATCTTATTTTATATTTTTCATAAAGAGATAAAATTATTTGATGTTTAGTTACCCCTTTTATGTATGTATTAAGTATTTAAGAGTCTTTTTTGGCAAAAATGTGAATGTTTACGACATATTTGATCTATTTGATTGATGTGACATTCTTAGACGTGTTGATATGCTTATACTTATGGTGCATGAAGTAAAATAGAATAAAAGAAAGAAAGATTTTACCTAGATATTTAAGAAAATGTCTAAGTGACTAAAATAAATAAATAATATCAGGTACATTAAAGTTTCTTAATAAATGGTAATGGCCGCAAGTTGATTTCGTCAATTGATAGGGATATCTCTACTTGTTATTCTAAAAGTAAATTTCTAGGGATTCTAAGTAAATATCTCATTATGTTCATTCATAAGTTACGATGTTTCTTTTTTTTTTTAATAATAACCTTTGAGTTTTACTGGTAAACCCTCACTTGTGGTGGAGGAAAATCGTGATTACAATTAATTACGAAAAGAAGGCAAATTACATAAATTGTTATTTCATGCATATGATCGCATCCACTAGCACGCATGAAGTAAAGTTTCAAGAAATGAAAAGTTTTTAATTGATAATGTGGCAAAGAATATTAAGTGTCTATGCCATGAAAAATGTATATGAAAAATGAGGCATGGGGGGACTGTCACACCCAGCTAACGATAATGTTGAACGTTTATTGTTAACTATCTTGTTGTATTACAGGTAATTTAATCATGTTCCAAATAATAATGGCCTATTGTATTCTAATTGACTAGAGGATACACTAAATGGAACTTACAATATTAATATTCTTTTAAACAAATGATAAAAAAAATGGATGTGTATTTTGAAAAGATAATTTGTGTAAATAAATGCATATCATAACATGCGCATGAGGTTTTCTTACTGGCGTTAGCTCATTTTATGTTATCTCTTTCCATTTTTTTTAAGACGAAACCAAGACAATTCGAGACAACTACTTGTGGTGAGATACACTTAGTACTAAAACATTTAAGTAATAACTTCATTTCAAAATAAAATTGTTATTTAATTTAATTATCTTATATTTTGTTAAGTGTAAATGAAGGTCATTAATCTTTATTATGTTAAAGAAAAATCAAATCACTTATGCATTTAATAATTTAAGTGAAATTTAAATGATAATACTTCTAAACCTAGGGTATCTAGATTTGGGTTATTACATTTGAGGTTGGTTATAAGTTAGGCTTAACCTCGATTGAAGTATCATCATTTGTAACACTCGGGACTACATTTTCTACCTCCACCGACTATTAAATTTCACTCTCCTCAGTGATTTTAGCTGCTGATTTTTTCATTGTCATTTTCATCAAACATGACATCCTTACTTATTACTATCTTATAACCCTTCAACCCCTTATTCCACAACCCGTAGACCCTCGGGATAACGTAGAAACACACACTAAGGTGATGTCGATCCTAACTCCACCTTACTTTGGTGTGTAGAGGTGGCACAACCAAACACCTACGGTTATCATAATTGGCTGGCATCCCAGTCCACATTTTTCCTGTGTCTTATCATCTAAGGCATTCAAAGGGCAATCTATATATGAGTAGCAAGTTGTAAGTTGTAACTACCGCCTCTCCCCAAAAAAACTTATTCAAATCCAAACTATCTAGTATACTCCCAATCTTCTCTTAAAGAGTCTTATTCATACTCTCAGCTACCTCTGTTTATGGTGGAGTACATGTGACCATTCTGTGCCCAAGTATGCTATTTGTCTTGCAAAAAATATCAAATTCTTGTTTGTAAAACTCTAAACTCTAAATCCTTGGTGGTTCTTGAGGCTTTTACTTTCTTTCCCAAATGATTTTCTCTGACCTCCAAATTTTAAACTTCATTAAAGCTTTGGCTTTAAAAGGAAAGCTAACACTTTTGTAGAAAAATCACCTATAATGGAAAAGAAAAACCTATATCCAGATGGTGTTAAAGTGTTTTCCCAAAGGTTTACATGTAGGTAATTAATCTAACACGGAGTCCGACCATTGTATACCTACTTTAAAAATCACCCTATATGGCTCACCTATCTTACAATGCTCAAAAATGCTATATTGCTTATTACTTCTCCTCCAAACACCCCTTGTGCTTCAAGAAGTTACAGCTCCTATAAGCTAATACATCTTAACCTTTTATGCCAAATACCAGTTCCACCCTAATGACAAATATCCCATTTTTAATAATGCCCTTCGTAATTACTATAGATCCTCTCATTTCTTTAAATACCTCACCAACAAACTTCCCATTATATTACGTCCTAGCTAGTGTACATATTTTACTTTCTCAAAGTTACGTAGAGTTCTGATTCCTGCAATCTTGCAGGAGATATTATTGTGCATTACAATCTCTCTCTCTTCTGGTCAAAGAAATAAATCAATCCCTCCTAGATGTCATATAAAATGAACATCCAGAGTCTAGGATCCATCCAAATTACTAATTGAGCAACACATGCTTCTCCTAAATTACTAGAAGATCCATTAGCTACATTACATTTGGCTTATCCTTATATTCATTCTTCTTTTGATAGAAATCGCTTATGAAATGAACCATCTTACCACACTCAAAGCACTTTCTACACTTAGATCCAGATTTCGTTCATGACCTATTTTTACCTGTATCCTTCCTTCCGGATTCATCATCATTGTCCTTTCACAGGGGACCTACCTCGTGCCATTAACCCCTCCACCTTTTGATTTTCATTTCTTTCAATCTTGAATTCCAATTTCTTCTTAGTGAATTAATCACTATATCTGGAATTAAGGTGTCCATGCTATACTCAACTACTTCCTTAATCTCCTCCCTGAAGGATTTGAAATTGGCATTTCGAAGGATTATAGCCTTATACTCGTCCGAGATTTTTCACCACACTTGGTGATGTCTTGGACCAACTTGTTAAACACGTGGAGACTCTCACCTAGGTCTTTAGTCAGGTTAAACTTAAAACTAGAAAACTCTCTAACAAGAAAAGTTTAATTAGTAAAGTCTGAACCATGTATAACTCTTCTAGTTTATCCCACAAAGCCTTAGTGTTGTCTAGCTTACCTACTTCCTCTTTATACATTATCACCTATTATAGAAATGTAAGCTAATCCATCTTCCTCTGTCTTTTTATTCTCACTATAAGTGGTCAGAAACTTGCTATCTATAGCCTCATCAACATCTTGTTGAACTAAAATGGAGACCATTTAATGTTATCAAATGGGAAAGTCACATATCCCGTTGAACAAGTCTAATCTGAACTCAGTAGACGTCATTATCTACCCCCCAACCTACCTTATCACACAAAATTAAGTGTTTTGATTCCAAGGCTTAAACCAAAACTTAGCAACAAAAAATTCAGATTTGAATTTACATGTTGTAAAGGCCAAATTCGCAAAGTATACTAAAATCCACACAAGACTTGGAAAATTTTCAGATTTCAGATTATGCCTAGACATAGGTCAAAAATACAAATTTCTGCCAACAATCACGAAAAATGCAGAAACTTCCAAGTTCACAAAGACCGACCTATACACAAGATTGAAAATCCCAAGATTAAGACACTTCAAGAGTGCACAGACATGGAGATTCTCAATGAGCTGTTTTCCTAATTAATTATCAAAGATTCAGCCACAAAGGCAATTCAACTCCGATTTTATGTGCAGATTACTAGTTATCAATGAATTCCACAAGTCAAAATCAGCATCTAATAAAATCAATAATTCTTGACAGGTGTTATGCGAAAATGTATTTCAATTTTAGATTCCGTAAGTGTACGGTTCGTAACAAGTAATAATATGGAATTTAGAGTTCCAAATATCATCCCACAGGGATTCATTTAGTTCAATTTTACTATCTTGACCTTAACCGAAACAAGAAAATAGCATGTTTACGTTGTAATGGAAATTGTGACTAAACTAATTTACGAATGTGATTATGAGTAAACTAATTGAACTAGAATGCAAAACAATGCTTGAAAACAAGTTGTTAAACTTAATGAATGAAAGACGCACTAGGAACATGAATCCCCATGCAATGATCTCTTTTAATCCTAATTCTACAAATTGACAACACGGTTGAAGTTTTGAAACTATATCCCTATGACGAATGCAAATATACAAGAATGTATGGATTTTTGTGAACACTTAGAGATTCACGTAAAGCAAAATAGTATATCTCTAGTCTCTATCGGACCCTATGATAATTTATACATTGTCGAGCCTATTTTTCTTCTCTCGAATGCATGAAATATGCCACCAGATTCACACTACCATTTGCGCACATAATTGTGGAGAAAAATAATTGTATATAAACCATTCAAATTCAAATAGCGTGTTTTATTGTCAAAAATGTAAAACTAGGAATTAGAAGATTACTTCACATGGTTCATCATTCTCCTACTACAGAAATATCTAGCCTAACATGGAGAAAATAATAAAACACAGATATTTGAAAAAACGACATCACCGGTTAAATATTCTGCTTGAAATCCCGTCAATCTGTGATTCTCCTCATATTTTTGGCTCAAAATTTCCTTCAACGTATGTTCTAGGGTCTCTCTCTCAGTTGGAATGCGTCCCCCTCGTAATGATGGCTCTAAGCTTTTATATGCATCCCAAAATCCGTTTCCTTATGTATTTGAACGAAATAAGGAAACCAGAAATTTCGCATCGACAATCAATCATGCGACCGCATGGTTCATCCAAGTATGGCCTATGTATTCCCTTCAGGTGGTTGTGCGACCGCATGGAGAATTATACCATGCAACTACATGGTAGATGGGAACATCCAATTATGTCATTTTAGCCCTCGAAGATTATTTTCTCCCATTTTGACCTCTTTTCTTTGTTCCCCTTCTTCTAACATCCCTTGTATTTAGCTGGTTTAAATTCTTGATTCGTGCTTTGGGTCATCTTTCGACTATTTGTACTTTGGTCTTTGAAATTTTGTTTACTTTCATTTTGGACCTTTTTTGTATGTTTTCACTTGAGTTCCGCCACATCCATCAATATAGTGCTACAAAACGAAATTATGCAAAATTAAGCCATATTCAAACACTTTTGTCAACAATTAGTCATGTTTTGTAGCAAAATAAGTGTTGAAAAATGCACTTATCAAATCTCTAAAACTTAAACTATTGTTTGTCCTTAAACAAGATGGTGACTTAATTCTACACAAAACATGGATTGACAATATGTTGTATCTCAAGATTGGTATTCATTAATCAACACAAGAAACAGTTTCAATAGTACACAATTTAAAATCAACCTTTACAATGTATAACTCAAATTATGTGTGTGAACTCATGTCAACATATCAAGCTCGAGATTGGTTTACTCCCAACCCATAGTGGTCAATTATATCCTCTCTTCGCTCAATTACCTCAGGGTGTGTTCTAAAGTTAGGAGTTTAAATAACTGTAGTCCTTACAGTTTCTAAGTTTGGTTAGATCTCACTATTACAGGCTCACATTTCAACAAGGAAAGGCTCTCCTAATTTGATTGCTTCAACTCTTAAGATTAGACTAAGCTACTCGCCTTACGTCAGAGGTGTAGTTCTATCAACCAAATGTTTGAGCCTTAATCAATATAATATCATATTTATTATTATACAATTTATTTATTTTTGTGAACATCTTTTCATCTGCTTTCTATATAACCTATGTAGCAAGCTTTAGGTCAATGACTCCTAAGTCAGATAATCATAGTGCATCAGGTTTTAAACCACCTTAAAAGCTTTATCATCCGAGATATACAGGCTCGAAAAGATGCTTATATTCACTCAGAGATTAGTGCAATACCCATTTTTCTTTTAGACATCCAGTTTCTAAAATAACATTTAACTTAAGACTATCACCTAATCTTCATCTCATTGGCTTAGGCAATCCACACAGTATAATTACATCCACGGAACCCCTACTTATCTTAATAGTCCCCTATAACAACTGAACCATCTCCAAACTACTCTAAAAATGGACTAAGGATCAGTATGATAGAGGTTTTTCTGGTTTCTCATCCTTTATTCAAGAATCCAATCACTAACTTAGCTTGTAGAACATGAGTATCATGAACAAAGAATGTCAAGTTCCACATCAACAAGTATGAGTCAATCAAATTATGCACCATATCCACAATTCCTAGTACATTTTATTCAAATATCCATATCATCGCCGGCAAGGCTATCATACCCACACAAGCACACAAAGTCATGCATAGATATCAATGTATTATGCGAACGTATCTTTTTATTTTATTTTATTTTTCATTCGACAATCACACAGGAAGCAATAAATTAAACATAGCTATTGATGAAATATAAATGGCGCAACAGAAAGTTGAAATAACATTGTCCTCAATGTTGAAATATGTAGAAGTTAAACATGCATAATTGAAGGACAAGAATAAATTAAAAGCACAAAAAAAGGATAACTGGTAATCCCCTAATCAATATAGAGGTGGTGGTGGAAAACTGGGACCTGAAATGTCGTCTCCATACGGTGGAGGCAATCTTGCTAAAATATGTTACATCAGCTCAGATTGCTGAAATAGATCGACCTGAAGACCTCGAATGACAGTAGTCTGCTCTCTCACTTCTATCTTAATGTTGTCCAGTCAGTCTCATGTCTCATTAGCTCGCAACTGAATCCCGTCCACCCGACCTACATACATGCTCAACCGCCCATTTATCGTCTATATTCCCTCCGAGCTGCTAAGGACTCCTTGTTAGGTAATTGCCTCAAAAGTCAAAAGTTGGAGGACTCCTATTGCAAATAATAAAAAGGTGTTTATTATATAGACTCCTAATTGAAGTTGAGTTTAGAATCCTGTTAGAATTTGGTCTCCAATTTATAGTCGATTTTGGAGTGATTATTTGAGTTTAAATTAAACTCTTCTACTTGGTTATTTAGTCCTATAAATAATGGAATAGTTCCATTATTTTTGGTGTGAACAGTACGTGGCCTGAGAGATAAAACAGAGAAGACGTCTGCTTTGTGTGAAATAAGACAGCAGCTTTGTCTTGTGAATATATATTATATTAGTT